>OVAU01001190.1:0-15754 GCA_900406315.1 Biscutella laevigata subsp. laevigata
GTTTTTGCCATTTTTTCTGGACTGGATCGGCCAACTCTGCCCGATCCTGGCCATCGATCCAGAAAAATCCCAACTTTGTATGTCTTGATCGGCCAAGTCTGGTCGATCCTGGCCATCGATCTAGAAAAATGCGATTTTTTGCTGTATGGATCGGCCAGACTTGGCCGATCCAGTTGCCCGATCCAAGATTGGATTTTTCTTCTGTCTGGATCAGGCAAATCTGCCCGATCCAGTTGCCTGATCCAGCTGCAAATCTTGTTGATTCTTGATCTTCTTGGTCCTAAATGCTCCGGATCCCCTTTCTTGGCTAAGTCTTCTCCAATCACATGAAATGCAAAATATGCACAAATGCAATCATAAAAGACTCTAAATGCAACCTAAACTATACAAAGGTGATCAATAAGGATGATTAAAAATCTATAAAAACCATGTCTATCAACGCCGACATGAACCTTGAATAGTAGCGACTTCTATTTACCCGAGAGCTGTAATCGGTGGAGTTTCTGAGCACGAGAGGCTCCAACAACTTGAGAGCGAGTGATTGAGTTGGATGGACACTTCCCTACATGTCGATCTAGTTGTTGATTTGACCGACACCACTAACAAGACAAACATTTTTAACTATTAAATACTTTATCTATTTCACATTAAGTTAAGTTTTTTTATTTCTAACGTTTTCAACTTAATTATTTTTAAATTTTATTTTTACGTTCATTTGTATTTTAAAATTTGTTTTTATTTGTTGTATTGCAGTGAGGTAAGTGATAAATGATACTTTAGTTTTAAAACTTATTATTTTTATTTATGGAAAAAATCTTAAATATAATCTAAAAATGAAACAGAGTGAGCTAGTATGAATTTAAAAGTGGATAATCTAACAAGAAATATAAATCATGTTAAGTTTGTGTTTGTTTGGTAAATGTAAATGATGTTAAGTTAGTTCTATTAGAGGGGAAAGTAACATTAAATTTTGATATTTGTAATACTGCGTTAAATACGAATCCTAAGGTATTGCATCAAAAGAAAATACACATATCAAAGGCAAAGAAGATAACACTATAAGTTACATTCACCAGTTTCGTGAAATGACAAAAAACTATTTCTTCAGACCCCGTGTCATCGTTCCCCTTCGTCTCCTCCCTAACCCTAGATCTAGGAGTTGACGCCACCTCTTTCCTGCGACCGACGGCCGGCCGCTTCGACTCTAGTTGTGCTGTCTGTCCTGCTTGCTCTAGCTTCTTCTTCTCCCCCTTTGTATAACGGCTTTTTCCCAGGTTTTTTCCGAGCTCCAACATCGTAGTATTGACGGTAGGCTTTTGTTTGGTTCGGGTTTCTTCCGGTCAGGCTCGTTAACCGGCAGCTCTCTCTGACCGCAAGTCTTTTGTCTGCTCATGGGCCTCTGTTCTAGGTCGATTGGTTTGGTTTTGTTGCGATCGTGCGTTGGCTTGCTCTGTTTTAGACGTTGGTCTCTTCTACGTTTCTGCCATAAAAGTCTTCGAGTTCCTCCCTTCTTTGCTTATCGTCACGAGCCCTTTGAGTCGTGGTGGTGAGATGTGTTGGTGTATGACCAGGTTGTTGTCGGTGGCATATAGGTAGCTTTGTGGTTGTGGTTTTAGGGCTTGTCAGTGTAGTCTTGGCTCAGTGTGGCTTTGCTGGTTTTTTTCGATGTGTAGGGTTGTTTGGTGTCTTTAGTTTTGTCTTTGCCTAGATTTGAACCTACCTTTACTTCCCTAATCTTTTAACTCGACGGGTTTGGTTACGGGGTTTAGATTAGGTTGCAATTGGTAATAGCTTTCGTGGTTGGTGGATTATCTAGCTTTGAGGTGAGGTTCTTTTCGTGATCTGCCAGGGTAGATGTATCAAAGTTCGTTATCATGCCAAGGAATTTCGGGTTCAAACATGTTAGTTATCCGACCTTTCCGGGAGCAAGTGGTTCATTTATTGTTTCTCGTGGATCTTCTGGCTCTTGCATGTGTGGAAGCCTTTCTATTAGCCTTAGGCGTTCAAGGTTCATTCAATAATCGGCGTTGTGTTGTTTTGATCAACCTTCTTCCACTACAAGAAAACAGTCGATAAGCGACTTCGTACGTAGTTGCAGATATTAGCGATTCTTTAGCGACTAACCCGCTTCCACGTGGTGATGGCTGACTTACAGTGGCATAATAGTCTCAAAAGAGCGACTACAACAATGTAGACTAAATAGCGACTACATAGCCACTGTGTGCCAGAAGTAGCAAATTTTTGCGACTACAGAACGACTTTACGTTGTAGTCGCACCTTTGTAGTCGCTAACGGAGTCGCAAAATGTTGTAATCGCAAAAGAGTCGCTCTTTCAACGACCAATCAATTACTACGTTGACGGAGTCGCAAATAATTAATTAAAACACATTTTAAATTCATATGGGTACGTGTATCAAACATTAGCCACTCCTTCGGAGTCGCAAATGTAGTTGCACTTTTGGTCCCCATGAACTTCATAAATTGTAATAAGAAAGAAGTAAGAAAAAAAAGTTATGACAAATCCTTGGAATTTGAGAGAGTGGATGTATCGAAGAACCGATGAGGAGACAAAACACACTGCCGACGACTTTTATGCCGGAGTTGCCGAATTCATGAACGTGACAAACAAATCAGCCAATTGCGCAAAGTAGTGGAGGTAAGTTTTACTTACCATGTAGCAGTTGCAATAGTGAAAAATTTCTGCTGGGATGTAAAGTTTAGACGCATTTATTAGGCAAAGGATTTATGCATAATTATTACGTTTCGTATAGACATGGGCACGAATTGAATGTTGATTTAGGAACAAGTTCTTATTATGTGAATACAAATCAACCAAGTCATAGCGATCATTAAAAGATGTGGGTAATATTATGGCTACTGATATATATGTAGACATGGTTCACGATTCCTTATATGAAACTTTGAACCCTGATAACCAAGATGATCTTATTAATGATCACGGTTATAAAATTCCGATAGTACCAAACGAGGAGGAACGTCCAAAGGAGGAGAAAATGATTTTTTTCAACATGTTGGAAGCAGCGAAAAATCCATTGTACGATGGTTGTCATGTAAGGGACTCGCAGTTATCTGTAGCAGCTGAGTACATGAACCTGAAGGTAGATTTTAATATGGCCGAGAAATGCGTAGACGGTTTGACTTAACTAATTTCGAGGATTTTTGTCGGACGATAACCAAGCGACGGGTTCGTATTACGAGACATAGAAACTGATGCGTAATTTAGCTCTCCCATATCATACAATTGACGTGTGTATCGAGAATTGTATGATCTTCTGGAAAGAAGATGAAGCATTGGATGAATGTAGATTTTGTCAAGCACCTAGGTACAAGCGTAGCGACAGAAGAACAAAAATACTATATAGTCGTATGACGTATTTGCCGGTGGGGGACAAAATAAAGAGAATGTAATAGATTGAGAAGAATGCTAAAGCAATGAGATCACACGTGGAGCATGTTTCAGAGGAGGGAACAATGATTCATCCATCAGATGTAGCGGAATGGAAAAATTTTCAGCATCGACATCCTACCTTTGCTGGAGAAGCAAGAAATGTTTACCTCGGATTGTGCACATATGGATTTAGTCTGTTTGGTATGTCACATAATCATTCTCTATGGCCTGTGATTATGACACCCTATCATCTACCCCCCAAATATGTGTGAATCATGAATTTTTATGGTTGATGATTTTGAACTCTGGGCCGAAGCATCCACGAGCAAGTCTTGATGTTTTCCTTCGACCTCTGATTCATGAGTTAAAAGAGCTTTGGTCAGCTGATTGAGGCATATGATATATCAACCAGAAAGAATTTTAACTTAAAAGCGGTACTGATGTGGACGATCAGTGACTTTCTAACATATGGTATGCTCTCGGGATGGACGACGCACGTTAGATTATCGTGTCCAATATGCATGGACTATACAAAGGCATTTCAACTGCCAAATGGAAGGAAGACGTGTTGGTTTGATTGTCACCGACGATATCTTCCACTAGGTTATCCATTATGGAAGAATAAAACAATTTTTCTGAAAGGGAAACACGCTTTGGATGTTTATCCACATGAATCTTTGTCCGGTTCGCAAGTTTATTACGAGCGAATCATGCAAGTAAATCCGCGGAAAACATCTTAATGGGGTGGGAACGGTCACGAAGTGAAGAAGTCGGGATTTGGTAAGATGCATCATTAATACAAAGAGAGCATATTTTGGGAGTTGCCATATTGGACATACTTAAACCTACGGCATAATCTTGATGTGATGCATATAGAGAAGAATTTCTTTGATAACATTTTGCACACCGTGATAGATGACGAGAAATCAAAAGTGATATGCATGGTTTTGGTTAGGTTTTTGATAATATTTTATGCTTATTTTTTTATAGTTTATGTTGCATTTAGAGTGTTTTAGGATTCAATTGTGCATATTTTGCATTTCAGGTGATTGGAGAGGACTTAGCCGGGAAAGGGGAGCAATTAGGACCAAGAAGATAAAAATCAACAACATTAGCACCAAGGATCAATCATTAGCTGCCCATTTTACAGTGGAATCCTTTACTAGTATTTTCTGCCAGTGATGCGCACGATCGCCAAGGGAAAAAGGAAAGAGACACAATTTAAGTGCGTCTTCACTCACTCCATGAAATTGGATAGTATTGCAAATCATATCAAATCGATCTAAATGTTCCAAGGTATCTTCATAAGAAGAACCAAGGAACTTATGCTCTTCAATTAAAGAAATAAACTCTGACCTGATTTGGATAAGTCTGAGGTAATTGGTAGTGCGCGAATTCCGGATCGCATCTCATAGATTGTTGGTGCATCTTCAGATCCAATCGTCTGATCTGGAAGCATGAGGTGATGCGCTCCACCAAAGATGTACGGATTATTCTCCATAGTGATCCAAGGGTACCTGAAATGGTCTAAGTAGAAAGGTGAGTAAAAGTAAAAGAAACCTTAGTCTCAATCAAACGCAAAGAACTAACTGCTAGTAGAAAAACCTCGAATCGGCAACGACGCCAATTNAAAGAAATAAACTCTGACCTGATTTGGATAAGTCTGAGGTAATTGGTAGTGCGCGAATTCCGGATCGCATCTCATAGATTGTTGGTGCATCTTCAGATCCAATCGTCTGATCTGGAAGCATGAGGTGATGCGCTCCACCAAAGATGTACGGATTATTCTCCATAGTGATCCAAGGGTACCTGAAATGGTCTAAGTAGAAAGGTGAGTAAAAGTAAAAGAAACCTTAGTCCCAGTCAAACGCAAAGAACTAACTGCTAGTAGAAAAACCTCGAATCGGCAACGACGCCAATTTAACAAACAAGTTTCTTCACCCCACCGCTTTATATGTCTTAGAAGAGCAGGGTAAAGAGGTGTTGTAAATGATATTTTGTTTGGATGCTAAGGGAGCTAGGAGGGTTAAAATATCGAATCAAATCGGGGGTTGCACAAGGTCAATCAGACTATAGAGAATTCAACTGGTCTAAGGAAAATAGGAATTGAACTGTTACTAACAATCCTAGGTGAATAACATAAACTAAAAAACAAGTAAGTCAATTGCAGAATAAAGAGAACAGAACAGAACAATAAATACCAAGGGTAAAACAATCCTAAGCAAATAGACTAATGAAAGGATCGAGTGATTAAGTTCAGGAAACAAGAGCTTATTTAAATCAGGATTCTGCTAGTCTTAAATCTGGGAATTTCATATGTGGATCAACACTCTCGTGAAAAGGATCCCTATTCCAGATAAGATCTACACAATCTCTTGGCCATATACATTATTCAGAAAGCATTAAGAACAATTCCTTTCAATTTCTAGACAATCCTAAGCACTCTCGTGTCAATTAGAATATATTTAGCATGCCAATGCTTAGATCTAACAACCTATCAACACTCTCGCATCAAATAAGATGCAAATGGATCTAAAATAAAGTGATCAGATTTATTTTAGCATTAAACACACAAAGGCATGGAGATCATGGAAGAATTAAAGCATAAGCAACAAGATCCATCCCTAAAATCACAAGATCTCACCAACCCATAAGCTTAGAAACAAGACTACTCACTAATCATAGCTAAAACACCAAATCCCACTTGGGATTCATGCCTTAGCATGATTAGAAACTACATTCAAAGCTAAAAAGGAAAGAGATGAAGATTAGAAAGATAGATCAAATTAAAAGCTTTAATCTTGATTACAAATCCTTAAAATCTCAATCTTAACATAAAAGAGGCAAAGAGAGGCCAAAAGTAGTAACTAGGGTGGCTCTCCGCTCGAAATGAAGTTCTAAATCCTTAAATAGAAGTCCAATTAGGGTTAAAAACGGGTTGGTCAACTCTGGCAAAGAACAGATGACTTTCTGAAACTGTTTGGGCCAGCATCGGACAGGCATGGCCGATGCTGGATCTCTTCTTGTCCGATGCTCAATCCAGGAGGTGCCATGACCGATGTTGAGGCTGGTCTGGTCGATGTTGAGCAGTTGGAGCTCCCTTGACCGATGCTGAGTGGTTTTTGACTGATGTTTGGGTCTGGAAAGTGATAAACCTTGATTCTTTTGGTCCTTAATGATCCCGAATGATGTTTGATTACTCATAATCACCTGGAACGCAATAACTACATGAATGCAAGCCTAAAGGACTCTAATGCATCCTAATTTACGCTAAAATGATGATAAAAGATGAGTTAAAGGACACTAAAAATCACATATATATCAGCCGCAAATATACCAACAAAATCAAGGTAAATTTGATAACATATATATTTTGTTGTAAAACATGTAGTTCATATTTCTAATTTTTGAATTCATTATGTATATAGGTTAACTAAATTTGACGAAGGTGAAGCCCCTGTTTATCATGTTGGTGATATACCAGATATATACAGACTCGTAGGACATGAGAGTGAAAGATGTAAGGAGGTGCCATTGCGCACTTGCATATGTTTCTCTAAAAGAGATTACCATATACCAGATATCTACAGACTCGTAGGACATGAGAGTGAAAGATGTAAGAAGGTGTCATTGCCCACTTGCATATGTTTAGATATGGCTCTCTAAAAGAGATTACCATTGCGCACTTGCAAATGTTTTGCGTAATTGTGATTACTTTTGGCCACTTGAGAGGTATTTTGCGTTGTTCTGAGCATTATATAAGATATAATATTTTAGAATTACTCATGTTGTTGCTGTTTATATATAACCTGTTTGAAGCTGAGATTCGTTTCACATTTCCAACTATAAATCAAGATGGAGTTTCTACGAAAAGAGACGCGGAATTCCCTAGTAAACCCATATATATATATATATATATATATATATATATATATATATATCTTGTATTTGAAATTAAAATGTCAAATAACATGTGCTTACTAGAAATCGGACCAACGAGGAGTTTCCAATATGGGTTCAAGAGTTAGTTCAACGTCCCATGGATAAGGCAATGACATGGACCATATATTAGACGAGAGAGTATGTGTTCCATACACGAAGTTGGGGACATCGAAAGAAAACATATAACTACGGAATATGTGTGAAAGGAGAAAGTTATGCAGATGCATATGTGAAGTAGATTTCTATGGGAACATAGCCGAAACCATGCAGTTAAAATACGCAGGATTGGTGAATTTGAAGATCACACTTTTTAAATGTGAGTGGGATGACCCAACAGTCGGTAAAGAAACGGGGAAGAGAAACGGTGGTGTTATCGATGTTCTTGCATCCGGAAAATATTACAAATATGAACCTTTCAATTTGGATAATTGTGATTTCACTATGATCTTCTTTTTAAGTAATTGTTTTGACTGATTAAAGTTATGTATATAGCTTCTTAGAGCGATCATGTTTGCTATGTACCATACCCGTGCACGAAAAAACTGAAGCAATCATGGCTCAATGTTATAAAAGTCAATCCGCGTGGGAATATTTCGGGGAGCTTATAAAGACGTACTACATCCACTTTTGCAACAGGAAACCGACGTTGATGTGGAAATAAATATGACTGAAGAGGTTGTCGTGGATAATTTAGCAGATAGATCAGGAGGCAGCGAGGATATTAATTTCGGCGCTGAAGATGAGGAGCCAGATGATGAATACCTTTGTAACTTATTGACATCTTATGATGATGATAATGAGGAAAATGATGAACAATAAAATTATGTTATAAATATATCTTAACTATTCGAGTTAACGAAAAACCTTACTCATTCGAGTTGATCATAATTTGTTTTTAATATTTATTTCATATGACTTACATGGTTATAAGAGTTTATACATGTGAAAATGAAGACGTATCTGGTTTTTTAAAATTTGGACAACGATTTTCAAAAATACTAAAACAAACAAGTTATTAAGCAAATAAAATATTGCTTATACATAATTAATTGTAATCTTTTAATGAATTAGATAACATGGCTCACTCGTTATGACACGCGGCATAAGTCCTTCTCCTTCCCCCATAGACCAGGGTTTGAATCCGAACCTTGGTTTTATTTTTCGCATTAAATAGTCGCTATAGAGTCACTCTTTTGCGACGTTAGAGCGACTCCTATTGAATCACATGGATCAGTGACATGGCATGTAACATATACAAATATAGTCGCTCTTTTGCGACTTCAGAGTGACTCTTATGGAATCACCCAGATCGGTGACATGACATGTAACAGATACAATATAGCGGCTCCGGAGTCGCTCATGAGCGACTACAGAGCGACAACTCGTGGTTTACACGAAAACACTTTGTGATGGTTCTTCCTAAAACCCGTGTAGTCGCTTCAAAGTCGCTTCAAAGTCGCTCTTTTGTGACTCCGAAGCGACTTCTTGTTCGATTTTAGCTTCAGTTTACCGTATCTTAAAATTATAATCGCTACGGATCCTATATAATCTCTTCTGTATAATAAAACTATTACTTAACTTTCGTTATCTACTTTTGAAAAAATAAAAAATCAATCGATTTAAAAATGTTACATTAGTCTAACATAAGCATAACAGTTAGCGAGAAACCTAAATCATTCGAGTTTTTCGATATTAGTTTGTAATTATTTTTTCATACGACTTACATGATTAGAATAGTTTATAAATGTGAAACTAAACACGTATCGGGGTTTTTAAAATTTGGACAACGGCTTTCAAAAATACCTAAACCGAACAAGTTATTAAGAAAACAAACAATAGCTTATACATATATAATTGTAATTGTTTAACGAATTAGATAACATGGCTCACTAGTTCTGGCACGCGGCATAAGTCCTTCTCCTTCCCCATAGACCAGAGTTTGAATCCGAATCTTGGTTTGATTTTTCGCATTAAATAGTCGATACGGAGTCCTCTCTTGTGACTTAAGAGCGACTCCTATGGAATCACGTGGATCGGTGACATTGCATGTAACATATACAAATAATGTCACTCTTTAGAGACTAGGGAGCGACTATGGTTTATGATACAAGCCTCCCAAGGATTGAACGAAGCACTAGCACAGTTGAAGATGACTGAGAAAGGATTAAGCCTTGGAGATAAAGGTGGAAGCTTTGTGAGGATGGGGCTGCTGGATCCGTGAGTTGAAGATGGAGATGAGGGCTTGAAGATGGCATGAAGATGGACTGATGAAAGATGAAGGGAAGGGCCGAAGTGGAATGGAGGTGGAATGGCCGAAAACTAGCAAAGGAGAAAGCTTTAGGGTTTGTTGGAAAAGATGACGTGATGGAGTTGATGAGATGAAGTTGGGGGATGAAAATGGTGGCTGAGAGCTTGCTTGTTGAAGATGGTGGCTGTGAGTCAAGTGGAGATGTGAGGGAACTTGTTGGGGAAGATTAAACCGTGGGATTAGGGAAGATGTGAAGATGGTTTGAAATGAGATGAAGCATGAACAAGGGGGAACGAAATGGACTACTAAGGTTATGGAGGAGCCTTAGATACACCAAGATCTTTTGGATATTACTCACCGAATGAGGTTCAAGAGATATGACACACTCTTAGAACATGAGCTTCCATGGAGAAAAAGTTCTCGCTTTGATTTTAAAAATATGAAAGCTAAAGACTATAGTTTGGTTTACAAGTCCTTAAATAGTCAAAGGAAGGGAAGGGAAGCTAAAACCCTAAAACCCTTAAAACATAAAAAAATGAAGCTAATTTAAGTTGAACCAGTTTATCCACGGATTGGGATTCTTCTTCTCTTGGAACCGGTTCATGGAAGGTCTTTCTCCTTCCTTGGGTATGGACACTTAGGCAATGATGTGTCCATCTTAGCCTCGTTAAAACCNCCTTAAAACATAAAAAAATGAAGCTAATTTAAGTTGAACCAGTTTATCCACGGATTGGGATTCTTCTTCTCTTGGAACCGGTTCATGGAAGGTCTTTCTCCTTCCTTGGGTATGGACACTTAGGCAATGATGTGTCCATCTTAGCCTCGTTAAAACCTTGGTGGGAAAACCCTTTTGGGACAAAACCCACCTAAGGAAAAAGAGTACTAATTTGGACACCTCTAAGGTGATCCATGACTTGAGCTTCCAAGGCTATGATGACTTGAATGATCTCCATTAAGCTCCAATTGTTGTGAATGATCTTCAAGTCTCTCCAAGATAGCCTTCAAAAGCGGTTGAAGTCCATGTCCAAGCTTCGGGCCAAGCTTGTCCAAAACGCCTCCTCAAGCTCCAAGCTTTAGGCTGGTCACACGTGTATCAGTTTAGTTCAAAGCATTGTTTGTTCTGATACGTATTATAAACGGATCCGAATTAACTGTAGTCGCACATGAGTCACTCTTTTGCGACTCCAGAGAGACTACTGTTAATTTGAAACTTTCGATTTTAACGCTTAACAGTTACGAAAGTTTTGGTAGTTGCTCCGTAGTCGCTTAAGATCGACTCCAATGCAACTTAGGGTTTTTGAAATGAGCGGCAACAAAGCTACGTTACTTGTAGTCGCTCATTCTGATTCAAACTCTTCTCCTCCGCCATTTTCACGCGATTAACTAACCTCTTCTATCCAATTCCTCCCAAACTCTCGCCATTTTTCACTCCGATCATGTCCGAACAGAGTGGTAGCAGTGGGAAGAGTAGGCGAGGAGGCCATGGCTCACCGAGGGAGTCATCCAATTCGACTTGGTTGGGTCTGGGAATCACGTTCACTCCTAACCCACTAGGACATCTGGCCCTTCTCCGGAAAGGTCGTGACCCATGGTGCAGACCTTGCTCTTCAATTCTTCTCTGATGAGCCACTCACCATTCCTGGCATTTCAACTGTTGTCCGAGACGAATCCGTAGCTAGGATCATCCCCGGATATGCAGTTCATGTCCCCGCAATTCTCTCCCCTGATACAGCAATTTCCTCCTCCGACGATGATCGATCCCATTGTCCAAGGCCACGAACCCGCTATCCTGTTAGACGATCTTCTTTGGATGGCGGGCCGTGAGAAATTGAAGATTCTCAATCCGACGCCGGTCACAGTGACATTTTGGTAATTATTTTACAATTGTTTGATTGCTTTTAGAAATTTTAGAATGATTTTAAAAAATTTAGAAATTTTAGAAATATTAGAAATTTTAGGAATTTTAGTAATGTTAGTAATTTTAGTGCGCGAGGAGTTTGACACAGTCAACATCCGTCGGATAAAGGCAATGTCTCCCGGGCGAAGCAAAATGGTAAACGTCCGAGATGGATTGGGGAGGAGTTATGGAAGCACATATGCCAGCACTGGGACACCGATGAAGTTTGAAAGAGGAGCAGCAATGCTTCCAACTCTCAAAATTCCGACCGTGACGGGCTCGGTCCTCACAAACATTTGCCAGGTCAGAAATCCTTTATGCGCGTTCAACAAGAGTTGGTAAGTATTGTAATTATTATTTTTCAAATAAAATTATACCTTATAATATATTTTTAATTTTCAATGTAGACGCGACAATTAGAAAAACCGGCCATTCTTTTAGATGTGTTCCACAAGACATATACAAGGCCAGATGGGACGTTCGTCGATCTGAAGACGAAGAAGGTTAGCGAGATCTTCTAGAAGAACTTTCAGGAGAAGTTGACTCAGCTGGATCTCGGTCACGTGTCGGATGGCACCTCCCAACCTTTACAGCTCACGGAGTACCAGATGAATGAATTGTCCATTCAGGTATTTACAAAACTTATTGTTTTACATTTAAACTTATAATTGATTTTTAAGCCAATATCATTTTTTTTGTAGTCTACTATTGCTGATGAGAGAGGTCATCCTTATGGGGTAGGCATCCTTTAGAGCATTTTGGGCAAATGCGGCCCTAGCGGACATCATCATAGTTATTTTGCTTATGCCAATTTAATGACGATCCAAGATGAGCTTCAAGCGGCTCAACAGAAAATCGCAGAGCAAGAAGCACGGGCTGCCGAAGAGAAAACTCGTCGGGATGAGGTTGAGGCCCGTTTGCTCGAGGAGAATCAAGCGACACAGAACTAGGTGGCTGTTATGATGACGTACCTGAGGACTCTTAACCCGAACATGCGTCCAACCTTGTTGACTCTACTAGCGGCAGACCCTCCGGACCTCTTCTCCTCCAGATTAGGGACGTACATATACCCCTCCTGAGGTTGACAATTTTTTTTTTCAAAACTTATAAACATATGTTTTTATTTTTTAAGTTTTAATAATAGTTTTTTTTAATTATATTTATTTTAAATTAATTAAATTACAATTAATAATATTTTTAATAAAATATAAAATAACTTTTAGTAATCAAATAAGCGACTAATATACGAGTTCTATATTAGTCGCAAACAATTAGCTACTCCAGAGTAGTCGCTCAATAGAGCGACTTCATTATAGTCGCTCAATAGAGCGACTCCACTGTAGTCGCTCTATATAGCGACTCCACTATAGTCGATTTATTGAGCGACTCCAATGAAGTCGCTCAACTTAACGACTCCAGTAAGCGACTTTGGCCAAAGTCGCTATAAAAGAGCGACTCTGTTGCTTCCAGGGATATTCATGTGTTTCGCCGACTTAGTTTTCGAGGTTTTTGTTTAAACCACCAACTTAGTTTTCGAGGTTTTTGTTTAAACCGCCGACTTAGTTCTCGGTTTATATCTTGTTTTGTTAACAAATGTTGCAACCAGTCGTATTTCCGTTCCAAAATGGTTGTAGTCCGATTTGTACTTTGTTTATTATAATTCCAAGTGATGAAAAAAGTTACAATGCACTAAGTTACTAAGATTTAAAAAAGTTTCATTTCTCTACTCCGCTCAATGGATTGGGATTCGCAGCCAAAGCCAGAATCGGAGTTCATGTCACTCACTACTCAAATAGTCTCTCTCTTCTCCACTATAGATTTTGATTCCCTGCCAAAGCCACTCTTGGAACTCATATCATTCTTTTCTCCACTAATCCATATGAAACACAAGCTGTACCAGCACAAACCGTTGAGGCCGCAGTTGGATTCACTTCTTCGTGAGACATTAGATCTTGAGCCGGAGCCGGAGTTTATATCACTTATCCATCAAATATTATCTCTCATTCTTTCTATGAGTCCAATGAGGGATAAACTTGTTTCCTTGTGCCCCAAAGCATACGTAACACTGGATGAAGGAAAATTTCATAAAAGAGCAATCTGTTTGAGGAGTAATAATAAGTGGGGGTGCTTCCCTCACAACTGGCAGAAACTCAGGTTAACAAGAGAAGATGATATTACCTATTTTCACTGCCTTAATTGCAATGGAGAAAACCATAAAGAATACAACAATGTTCCGGTTGAGATCAAGCATACTCTTCATCGAAAGCATTCTCTTCAGCTTGTGTTCTGCGAAAGGAGCACCGGGAAATGCCACTGTTGTGATGAAGATCTCAAAAACATGTTTTATTATTGTTCGGTTTGCGATTTTGCTATTAACTTTGTTTGTGCAGAGAAACAACCAGTCTTATCTGTAGACCATCCCAAGTGGCATGAGCATACACTTACTCTGTTTCCAAGAAAGACTTCGTTAACCTGTGACATATGTGCCTTGACACATTCAAGCTGTCCTTTCTATATAAGTCCTCCTTGTGACTTTGTGAACCATCAAAGTTGTATCAACTTACCACGTATTATAAAGATATCACGTCATCCCCATCGTATTGCTTTTACCCATTCTTTTGGTCTTGTCGTGTTTTAATAGAAAGGAGATGCAAATCGAAAGTTTGTTATTCAAACTGTTTTCTCAAACGTACAAAATGTACAAATGTGTTCATATATACACTGCTCTAAACCGGATAGCTAAACCGGAAAACTAAACCAAGAACTAAATTAAGATTACAAATGGAATGAACCAACACACAATCTAATAGCCTCCCTCAAGATGGAGGTGAAGGAGCAAACAAGTCACTGAGACCCATCTTGGAAGTGAGCTCTCGAAAAGGAGAAGGGTAGAGAGCCTTAGTCAAAACATCTGCAATCTGATTATAAGTTCTACGTGCATCGTCTTAAGAACACCAGCATCAATCCGTTCATGGATGGTATAGCAGTCGAACTCAATATGCTTAGTACGCTCGTGATAAACTGAGTTGTTAGCAATATGTAGTGCAGCAGTATTATCACAAAAGAGCAGAGCAGGTAATGAACAGGGGACCTGCAAGTCAGCCAAAACACGCTGGATCCACACCATTTCACAAGAAGCAGCAGCCATGGCCCTGAACTCAGCTTCAGCTGTACTCCGAGAGACAGTGCGTTGTTTCTTTGCTTTCCAAGACACCAAGGAGTCACCAAGAAACATCGCATAACCTGTGATCGAACGTCTCGTGTCAGGACAAGAAGCCCAGTCAGAATCCGCAAAAGCTTTAAGATCATCAGATCCTGAAGCTGAGTAAAAAATGCCTTGTCCAACCATGCATTTCAAATAGCGTAGAACCTTGTGAGCAGCCTGTAAATGTGTATCACGAGGTGCAGAAGAAAACTGACACAGAATAGTAAACGCATAAGCAATGTCTGGCCTAGTGATGGCCAAATACATCAGTTTTCCCACCAAGGCACGATAAGACGTGGGATCAGAAAGAAGATTACCCACTGTGGCAGACAACTTAATGGTTGGATCAATAGGCACCGAAGAAGGCTTGCAACCAAGAAAGCCAACTTCATCCAAGAGTTCCAAAATATATTTCCTCTGGCAAATAGATATGCCCTGAGACGATCGAGCAATTTCCAGACCAAGGAAATACTTCAACTGTACAAGATCACGTAGCTTAAAGAAGGAAGCCAAATCATAAGTAAATTGAGCAGCTTCAGCTTCATTCGAGCTAGCAATCATGATGTCGTCTACGTAAACCAAAACTGCCAAATAACCACTACCGCGACTGCGTATGAACAAAGTGTGATCTCCAAGAGATTTATGAAACCCCATAGTGAGTAGAGTAGACGAGAGTTTAAGATACCATTGGCGCGACGCCTGTTTAAGTCCATACAGAGACTTATGCAACTTGCAAACTGCATTCTTCGAGAAACTCTGTCCCTTCAACTCAGCATATCCAGGAGGAAGCTTCATAAAAATCTCCTCATCAAGATCTCCGTATAATAAAGCGTTAGAGATGTCGAGTTGTGCAAGAAACCAGCCTTTGTGAGCCGCCACCGCAATCAATATGCGAACTGTAGATAACTTCGCAACAGGAGAAAACATATCAGTGTAATCGATGCCTTCTTCCTGTGTGAATCCCTGCGCCACTAACCGAGATTTATAACGTTCAATATCACCAGTAGATCACAAGTATTTGACAGTATATAACCACTTACTACCAATGGCAAC
>OVAU01001191.1:0-15751 GCA_900406315.1 Biscutella laevigata subsp. laevigata
AAGAAAACCCTTAGCAATATGACTTGTGATGACCTCTTAACTGGCCAAAACAAAGAGAACCTCAAAGCTACAACTTGAACTAACCAATACCTATGAAAGCTAAATCCCAATGACATTCTGAAAATTGCAATGTAATCGACAAAGGGAGGGTCCTAAACCAGGTGAAAACCCAACACAATGTTAAACCCACCTTAGATTCAAACCAGTCAAAGACGGGAAAGGATACTGCTCGAGATGCAACAAAGATTGGATAACGGAACCACCACTGATGCAACACACAATCTGCTCGACCCGACACAATTAATTTATCCTTTTATGATTGAGACTAGTTGAAACTTGGAAGATTAAGCGATCGACATGGGTTTTATGCCATTGTGCTTAATGCTTATACATTTTCTTTTTTTGGTCAGTTCTGCTTTCATTTAAGGTATATCTAAATAGCGTTGACGTATTCAAAACAAAATTCTTAATGGCCAAATTATTGTGACCAAAGCCTTAGAACATAATCAACATTTCATATATTTCTATTCTTTTTTTTTAGCCGAGACCCAATAATTCTTAGGCATCGGATGAAAGTTCACCATATAACATGCAAATCCTCTATAAAAATACTCATAAAAGCTAAGAGTTTCACCTACAATCTTTAATTAAATGAAAATAGTTAGAAGTGACCTGGAAGCAGGACCGGCCTTGTCCAATTGATACACGTAGTTGAATTATTCACATATAATCCAACCTTTTTCATTTAATGCACATACCTAATTCTTCACCTGTTTTCTTTTCACTAATTCTCCTCCATTTCTCAATAATTGTTACTCCCTCTGTTTCATTATAAATGATGTTTAAGGAGAATTTTTTTGTTTCAAATTATTTGAAGTTTTATATTTCCCATGTAAAAATGACCATTAGTTTCCTATTTTACCCATTTGTTATTTAATCATTAATTTTAGTTATTATCATTTAATATGAATTAAAGAAGGTTATAATAGACATTTTATTAATTTTATTAATATGTGTGCACAATCCTTAAACATCTTTTAAAATGAAACAGAGGGAGTATCTTTTAATTTTTGATGTACACAACAAGTGACACCAATTATGCGTATCACGATCTTCTTTCACATTTATATTCATATTTAATGTGATTTATTATAGTTGACGCATTTAATATCCAAGTTATGACAAAAGTTTGGATTTTCTCTACGCGGAAAAAAATCTACCGGAGATTAATCGTCATGAGACTTAAGACTCAGAAACACAAGTGGCTTTGTCTCCTCTCAAATTATAATGCAAAATATCTTTTAAAATCTTATAAATATTTTGATAGTTAATAAATTATTAGGACCCACCAATCTTAAAGTGACTAAACCTACAAAATTAAATCTAAAAAATATCACACGTATGTCTATATATATACATTCAACTTCTCTCGACTTCTTCACACATCACTACACTTTCCATTTCAAACTCTTTTTTTTACAACTAAATAGCTTTTTTTTTTTTTGCTTGAAATGGAAAGTTACTTAAGGAAATGGTGTGTAGTGTTTGTGTTGTTGGGTTTAGGGTTTAGTGTAAAATCACAACAACAACCTCAAGTTCCATGCTACTTCATTTTTGGTGACTCTTTGGTTGATAATGGAAACAACAATGGTTTAGTTTCTTTTGCAAGAGCTAATTACTTCCCTTACGGCATCGATTTTGGTGGCCCTACCGGCCGTTTCTCCAACGGCAAGACCACCGTTGACGAAATTGGTATGTGTTCTTTATACAAAGTACTAGCTAGAGTTGTCTCAAATATAGTTTTATGTAATACGAGTACCATTAGTCCTAATCTATGGTTTTGACCTTTGCTTTTGATTCAATGAAGCTGAGCTACTTGGATTTAATGGCTACATCCCTTCGTATAGTACTGTGCGTGGTCGGCAAATACTCTCCGGAGTTAACTACGCATCAGCAGCTGCTGGAATCCGAGAAGAAACCGGTCGACAATTGGTAATTTGAACACAAAAGAAGAATTAAAACATAATACTCTCAACACTCTTCACTCATAATCTTTTTTTGGATTTTGTTTTTGTGGGAATTTGAAGGGACAAAGGATAAGCTTTAGTGGACAAGTTAGGAACTATCAGAACACGGTGTCGCAAGTGGTGAGACTACTAGGAGATGAGACTCGTGCAGCTGATTACCTCAAGAGATGCATTTACTCTGTTGGTTTAGGAAGCAACGATTATCTCAACAACTACTTCATGCCTACGTTTTACTCTTCTAGCAGACAGTTCACACCAGAGCAATACGCTGATGATCTGATCAGCCGCTACAGCACTCAGCTCAATGTAAGTTTTAGTCTTATAGCTTGTATAAAGTTTCGATGTTTAGCTTTCTTGAAGTGGCCTAATTTGTGAGTTCTTCTTTGTTTCACAACTGTTTCTTTTCGGGGGTTTGTGTAGGCCTTATACAACTATGGGGCTCGAAAGTTTGCATTGATCGGAGTCGGAGCTATTGGTTGTAGTCCAAACGCACTCTCGAGAAGTCGTGACGGTAGGACTTGCGATGAGCGGATCAACTCAGCAAACCAAATCTTCAACAACAAGCTCAGATCTCTCGTTGGTCAGCTCAACAGCAATCACCCTGATGCAAAGTTCACATACATCAATGCTTATGGCGTTTTTCAGGACATGATTGCAAACCCCTCTAGATTTGGTATATACAAGAAAGGGATTTCAATTCAATAGTTCAGAGAAACCAAACTTAATTTCGCTTTTTGTTGGAAATTGTTTTGTCTTTTGCTCAGGGTTCAGAGTAACAAACGCGGGATGTTGCGGTATCGGGAGGAATGCAGGTCAGATAACATGCTTACCGATACAAAGACCGTGTAGAGACAGAAAGGCGTACGTGTTCTGGGACGCATTTCACCCGACGGAGGCAGCAAACGTGGTCATCGCAAGGAGATCGTACAACGCACAATCGCCTTCAGATGCCTACCCTATGGATATCTCAACTTTGGCTAGACTCTGAATGAAACAGAGAAATAAAGAACTAAAAAGATGCTTCAAAAACAAATGTCTGATATCTTCTTTTGTACCGTAACTCGTATTTAATGTGTCTTCTTCACCTAATGAATATATTAAACCAAACAGAACTTTTAATTATGAGTTTATAAAATCCTATAATTTTGTATTTGAGAAACTAAAATGATTCAGTAATAATAATTTACACGAAAGATTTGGTAAAACGAAAGAAATTTTTGTTTTTAAAATTATGTTTGAGCTGGTGGATCATAGTCAATAAAAACTGCGAGATTTTGAAAAACAGAATTTTGTATTTTTCAGATGGTCTAGTGGAAAATAATTCACATGAATTGAGATATTTTTGAACGCCATAATTTTGTATTTTGTGAAATTATGATGATTTGATTGATAATAGTGTATAAAAATTGAGAGATTTCGTAAAACGCTAAAATTTTATATTTTGTGAAATTATACTGATTTGTTGTATAAAAGTTCACAAAACAAAGAGATTTTGTAAAACATTAGAATTTGTATTTTGAGAAATTATGTTGATTGATGAATAATAGTCCCCCAAAACTCAGAGACTTTAAAAATACTAAAATTTTGTATTTTTAGAAATTATGGTGAATTAGTGGATAATAGTGCATAAATTTGAGAGATTTCATAAAACACTAGAATTTTAGTTTTAGAAATTATTTTTAGGACTTATGAGATAAAAAGGCACTTATATATAGAGAAGATATTACCATATGGAGCACCTCTCAAAACCTGAGACACTTTTGGATGTGCTTTTACGTTTTAGTCCTCAAACCAAATTTAATCTTATTTAACGAAATTGGAAAAAAAGTAGATCTCGATTCTTTTCTTCTTTCTCATCTTATGCAATTTTTTCCAAATCTATCTCAATTCATTGTATTTGACACCACATGGAAGCACGCAAAGGAGATGGAAAAAGGCTAGCAAGGAGGGTTTGAGAGAAGCAGGGGCGGTTAAGGTGTGTGTTGATGCGTAAATCAATGCTACCCGAAGGAAGAAGAAGAAGTTTTATTCATCGTGCATCTCTGAATCGAGCCTGTCTCGAGAGAGAAGAAGAAGAAAATTTCTCCCGTGAACCGTTGGATTGAGATTCGACCTCATTGAAATAAGCGTAACTGAAGATCCTCGATCTGGTTGGGGTGATTTCATTTCTTTTATATGTTGATGTTTTGTCTGATTGATGAAACTTATTAGTCCATCTGTGATTTTAGAACGACAAATTGATTCAAAATTATTTTACCTTGTCGTGTTTCTTTTCTCTTAAATTAGATCAAATATCGAATTCGAGATTAATCGAAGTTTCTAAATGTTGGGTTTAATGGTGTATCTCATGGCAATAAACTGTGATAGTTCCATCACTGACGAGATACAAAAATCTGGTTTTGTCTATACTGTCTTTATGTTTATGATAGCTACCCATTTTGCTTGACCAAATAACATGTCTTTTGTAGTCAGTTGATTGTGGTAGGTTTGGTACTATTTTAAGAAAACTATTTCGCGGATAGAGTTTGATGGTTTGTTAGACATGATACATATTGGTCTGATCGTTTTTCACCAAATACATAATAAATTACGACTATACATTCATATATTTCAGTTCATTGTTTTGTGGTCATATATCATAGAGTTACACGAGAATGTATTTTTTTGTGGGGCATTCTTTCACTAAAGTAACATAGTTTTAATAACGACCATAATATCTCAGATTTGTGGATGGTGTTTTGTGGTTACTCTCAATCAGATAATTTTATGTTTACAAGGGTAAAATCGTCATTTAATTTGAGAAAAAGACACTTATTCTTCTCAAAAGTGCCTCAATTGCTAACCAATCCTGAAAGTGCCTCAATTGCTAATAACTTTAGCAAAAGTGTTTTTATTGCTAAATCACCCTTCTTTTTATTCGATGTATAGTAGTGTATGATAATTGAGAGCTTTTGTAAAATCTATACTTCTGTATTTTTAAATTTATGTATTTTATTGGATAATAGTCCATAAAATTGAGAGATTACGTAAAACGTTAGAATTTCGTATTTTGGAAAATTATACTTATGTGGTTAATAATAATCGGAAAATTGAGAGATTCGCAAAACCCAAATTTTTTTTATTATTATTACGATTTTGTGGATAATATTGCATTGAAAATTGAGAATTTTTTTTTAAATTAATGGAATTTTGTATTCTAAGAAGTTATGCGGATTTTGTGGATAATATTCCATAAAATTGATATATTTGTAAAACATTAAAAAATTGTATTTTTGATCTTTTTCCCTAATTTACTGGATAAATGTAGCGATTTTTTAATACACTATAATTTGTATTTAGAAATTTTTTGTAGATTATTTGATTGATAATATAAATACTAAGAATATTGTTTTTTTGGTTGATTATAATCCACAAAATTAAAAAATACTTATTAAGGATAATAATTTCATATTCTCAAAAAAAATGTTTCGTAGAAACGTATCATCAAATAGCCATACATGGACCGGGTGTTGAATTCGACTACAATTTACATCTCTGATTCAATAAAATCGTCCACACAACCAAAACTTAAAAATCAACTAATCCAAGACCAAACCAAACTAAATCAGAATCGAACCAAACGGTTCTGTTCTCATAAGGAATCAAAACATGTACAAGGAGATTGGCTGTGCAAAGAATGCTGTCGGATAATGCAAGACCTCATCTAAACTCTCTCAATAATTCAGTAACGAATACTTCACACGTAGTACAATCTTACCCTTTTCAACGCCTAGCTTTGCTCCTGTGACTAGCCAATGTCCGGGCAAATCCTGTGGTCCTTTCAACATCTCTGACGAATCCACGATCTTAGCTAGTTTCCCTGATTGCCCCGACACGTCTTCTGATCTCTTCACATCACTTGAGCTGGATGTAGACGCAGACGGACCTCCCGGTTCGAGTTTCACTGTGGAAGCGATAGGTTTGTGATCCCAAACAGATCGTCTTATTGTGCAACCGGGAACTTTAGAGAAGAGTAGCTTCAGGTGCAATACGTTCTTAGAACCGAACTCCCAAACTCCTAGCTGAGCTCCGGTTACAATGTGAACACCCGAGAGATCACCGATGTGGGTCTCCGTGTATTCAATTGGCGATGTGCTTACGTGTGAGAAGTTCTTCCATTTGATTGGCTCGAACCAGCGGCTATCTTGCTCCTCTGGTC
Organism: Biscutella laevigata subsp. laevigata; assembly: GCA_900406315.1. NCBI lineage: Eukaryota > Viridiplantae > Streptophyta > Magnoliopsida > Brassicales > Brassicaceae > Biscutella > Biscutella laevigata. The sequence continues at coordinate 6,226 of OVAU01001191.1, forward strand.
CTTGCCATTTCGGTGCACCTATTGGCACGTGAGAATCCCAATGTGGCTGCAGTATTTTGGGGAGGGAGACCAAGTGTTGTAAATGGATAGAGAGACGGTTTTGTTTGCTTCCTTCTAAGCTTAGCCTGAGACCCGTGACAGGTTTACGCCCAACCGTTACCTGAAAGTACCCAAAGGGAATATATTCATCAATTTATCCGATCAATTGAACCACAACCAAACTAAAAGAATCATAACTCTGTTTTACCTGATCAGCACTGATGAAAAGTTTGGGACCCATTAAACTGAATTGAAGAGATCGACACACTGGTTCTTTCCTCTGGAGGGTACTCTGTTCAGGAGCCCAAGCTCGAGCTATTTGGAAATCCAAGAAGTACTGTAAATCCTCGATAGGAGGTTTATCTGGTAAAAACGCCAAGACATACTTATGTTTATGAGTGTGTAAACAGGTGGATTCAAATGCAAAAAAGTTCGATTCTAGGGATACACAAACTCACATTCCAAGTAAAGTTCGATAGCACGAGTCAAATGCCGCAGACCAGGCACACCTTCAAGCAGAGAAACAATAGGAGTAAAAGTCATGTTGATAATGTCTGGAGCGGCGGGTACTGTCTCCGCCCATCGAGCATGGCTTTGCTCAAGATCGTCACCTCCTCTTCGCCTAAATATTACTGTAATATCCTACAAGGAGAGAACTTGTTCAGCTAATATCTTCGGTTAACCATACTATTGCACACAAGAGTGATCTCCCCTTGGTCCATGATGTTGTACTAACCTTATCTTTGTATTTTAGGGGGCCGGTAATAGATTGACTCTCTGCTTCATGAAACCTGTGCTCCATCATGTCATTGACATAGTTTTCGATTTCAGATACTGGTAAAGGAGAAGACTGATGCTGTCTGATGTAAACTACGTCCCTTCCACCAATCGTCACCGAAGTTACAATATGAGTGCCGTAATTTTCGATGAAGCTGTACCAAAAGAGTTCCAGAATGCAGAAACCACATAAGAATCATGTCATCAAGAATAACATACAAGTGTAGCTTCCAAGAATTAAAATCAAAACAGAAAGAGGAAGACTGATTCAGGTCAACTTTTATTGATACAATACTCGGCAAAAGCTTCCTCTTTACCAGGATTTTAATGTCCTCTCTTCGTTTGGTCAAATAAATTACAGGTTCTAAGAAGAGAAAACCGAATCTAAGTGAGTTCTTTTAACATTCCACAACTTTGATGCCATGTTCTTATAGAGATTATAACTGCATAACGCACGGTAAGGTAAGAGAGAAACTACCTACCTAGCTAGGGCGGCGGGATCCCATGAGGAGGGAACAGCGCGTCTGATCTCATTGTGCAGAACTAATGTTAGCTTAGCCAATTTGACTTCGTAAAGCGGAATAAAGTATCCAACCAAAGCAAGAGATTTTGTAGATGCTGCATCGACTTGCCAAGAACCCGTGTAATTGAACATTGCGTTAAAACATCCGAGTGGTATGCTCCCTTTTACACCTGACCTCTCGTTGAAGTATTCTGCCATCTGCCAAAATGCTATTTACAATGAATAACCAGAAGCAAGACAGTGATTTGACACACGGATACCTTAAAAAAGTCAAGACTCATTTTGTCCCCATCGGACAAAAACTTCACCACAAGAGAAGAGAATCGAATAACACTAATATAACAAAGAGCATTCATCGGCACAGAAACCACTAAAGCTAAATCGGATTGTGAAATTTCCCTGAGCATATGACTTGATCAGACTACAAATATGCATCTGATGCAACAATTTCACTAGTCAATGTAGAGTTTCAAAATTTAGATAAGTCGTTCAATGTTATCACCTGATGGAAGCTGCAAACAGGGATTCTTTGTATACTCGTTCTGCCTCGTGAACATTCGATATCAGAAGGGACATTAGGAAGAAGATCCCCATCAGACAATTCAAGATCTCTATTTTGACCTTCTTCGATACGAACAAGTCTAGACCCAGGAGTTCCTTTGCAGTAGAGAAGACGAACATCGGATGTAACATCGAAACCACGACCCAGAGCTTGGATCGCATTGCGGAGCGTCGTGGTCAAAGCTTCGGAGCTCGATACGCTAAAGTCTCCTCCTCCTTTACGATTCTCCATTTCGACACTAAAAAACAAAAAAAAACCGAAGACAAACTAAAAACTCGTCTAGGGTTGTTGAGATTCAGGGGAAAGAGAAGTAAGCTTTGAAGTTTCGATTAGGCTCCCAGAAACACCATTGCAGGTATTGACTTCAATAATCGTAGAAAACGCGTTAGAGATTTTATTTTTATATTTTTCTTTGTTTCTATCTTTTTGTGTGTGATATCACGAAGATTCTTAGGTTTGACTGGTCTTTTTCTTGGTTATTAGTACTACTAATTTAGATCCTTTCTTCATTTCCAGACACAGACAAATTCTTTGACTTTCTGTTTTTAATTTCCTTTTTTCTAGGGTTTACCAATATCATGTCTTCTTTTTGCTCTTTCAAACTCAGCATATACTTTTTTGATGTTTTTCTAATTCAAGGAATATGCAACATTTTACTATGAATTTTCTTTTCATCTTATTATACTTTTAAACGTTTTATTTTAAACTTGACCAAGATACTTGTGTTATTGGATTATGTACATTCAGGTAATAGTAAGTTTTCAGACAACCTTTAAGATAAAACTATGTAATTAACTACAATTTTTTGTTTTCCCATAAGAAACAACAAGGCAACAATTTGCAAAGCTTTTGATATCATGATGACGAGGAAGAAAATTCTACTGTGGAGGTTAAGAGAACGGATTCTGGGTTTAATGGGTAAAGATCTTGGCTAGAAGTGGTGCTTGAACTACCTCGAGCATTAATGTCCTTTGGTTTTGAGATGCTCCAGTTGTGTCCATATAAATCGGGATTTGAAATGACCTCATTTATTTCCATCTCTCCTTCAAGCATTTGTAGGGCCTCTGACATTGTTGGCCTTAGAGAAGGAGTTGTGTTTGTGCAAACGAAAGCAACTTTTATCATCCTCATTGCCTCCTCGCTATTGAAATTACCTTCGAGGATACGATCCACAATCTCCAATATGTCCCCTTTCCCTTGCAGTGTCAGTGCCTGAGATTGATGTAAAAACCAGCTTCACTAAACTTGTGGAAATATACACACAAATATTCAACTAAATTATTTGTGAATCGAATTGGACAAAGAGAAAAGATAAAGTTTTCCATGGTTACCCAGTTGATAAGTGAGACATGATCAACATTTCCTTTCTTTTTCGTATTACTCTTTCCACTAACAATTTCCATTGCCACAACTCCGAAGCTGTAAACATCTGCTTTCTCTGTTAAATGACCCCATAGTGCGTATTCTGGAGCCATATATCCACTGCATTACAAAAAAAATAAAAACCAAAACTGAGTTATATTTCTTTGGACATGGTTCGGTTTTTGTTATATAATCTACTCTTACATGGTTCCTGCAATTCTGGTGCTAATGTGAGTGTGTTCTTCTTCATGGAGCCTAGCCAATCCAAAGTCAGATATCTTTGCATTTAGGTCAGCGTCTAGAAGCACATTTGTTGTTTTTATGTCACGATGAACCATTCTGATCATGGATCCTTCGTGAAGGAATGCAAGGCCTCTAGCGATTCCAACACATATTTTTTGTCTTGCTTCCCAGTTCAGTGTCAGGGAACTCTTTCCTGGAAATGAGATTTTAACAAAAAGAGAATGAATAAAACATTTAAATTAGACTCAAGATATGATTCTAAAGAAAAGCTGAATGATGCTTTATTTACCAAACAACGCAAGAGCAAGAGAGTTATTTTCCATGTACTCATAAACGAGCAGCAGTTGACTCTTCTCGACACAGCATCCATAAAGCTTCACAAGGTTTGGATGATTCAGTCCTGAAATCATGCCTATCTCATTCACAAATTCGCGGTTTCCTTGGCATGACTTGGAAGAAAGTTGCTTGACTGCTATGATAGTTCCATCAGACAGCTCTCCCTGTATGACGTTTCCCATATCAGAAACCAAACAACAGCCATAATTTCTCAGGTATCTAGGTTTGAAAAGACTTAGCATCTGTTTTAGTATACTTTGAATACGGATCCAAAACCTCCTTCTCCAAGTTTATTGGCTTGATCAAAATTGTTTGTTGCAGCTTGTAGTTGCCTCCAAGTATAACAAACCGTTTGCAGACCCTGGGCTCTCAGATCTACGTGACAGTTTCACAAGGGAAAATCATCAGTAGTGCTATGACCAATACAAAGCATAGTTATACACTTTATGAGCTCTCATACCTCTTTCTCTTGTGTTCTTGTCTCCTCTGCATCTTTTCTGAGCAAAAAATCCTAAAGCCAGGAGAGTAATTGCTACCAAGGCACCAGTAGTACCGAAAATTAGTGGATAATTAGGGTGAGATTTTGTTCTCTCCGCTGCAAATGCGACACTAAAAGTATAAATGTATATATGTGATACATTAATCTACAGAAAACTATCTTTAACAAAGTTGGTTTTTATTTGGACCTCCACATAGCGGCTCCAGACCTGACATAATTAAAGATGAATATTATCGTCTGGTAGTAGGAACTAGTGTAAGATGAAGGTGATAATTTTGGAGTTGTGCTTACTGTGACACAAAGAGATTGCAGAGATAAGAGGACCATATATTCCTCTGTTTGGAACGAGGGTTGTCCCTTTGCCCGCCCAATACAACCGAATCTCCAAAATATGATCAGTCACATTAACATCATTCTTTTCTTTCACAATAGGCTTAAAAGTCCCATTAGCCTCCTCTTTGATGTTGAAATCCTTCAAGAACAATTCTCCCTAACCGGGGAGGTAAAGGAAAACGGCAAATGAACTTCAGATATTCAAGCTTAACGATTCAGTACACAGTGAAGATTTACCTGAACATAGACATCAAATATGCGTGTACCAAGAAGACTATATAATTCTTCGTCTGAAAACTGAATCTCCATAAAATGGAGTTTCACACTGTAGGCTCCATTTTCCAAGCAAAACGCATAATAAACAAGAGAGAGAGCAGATCGACGTGCAGTCTTATAAAGATCAGCATAATCTCCAGAGATTGGTAAACTAGTTGAAATGATGTACATATCATCCTCACTATCAACATCCGAGAAAAATTCTCCTGTGTTACTGATTCCCCAATTTTCGAAGTGCTGATTTTTTGCGGCTTTGGTTACGCTTTTATCAGCTTCATAAGTGACTTTAAGAGAAGAGTTTGTAATAATTATGTTGTCTCCACCACAATTTATATGTAGTGTTCGCTGAACTACAATCCATAACGATTATCACCAACAGAGAGAGAACTAACCGGGTAAGACAGCAGAGTATCTAGTATTTGCATGATGAGACAGAAGTACTTACGGTTCGTACAGTTGACTGGACCAGCGCATGGAAGAAGCCCAATTCTATATGACAGGAATACCAAAATAGTTAGGCATCTCAAACCATTACTATTTCGTATTTGAAAGCAAGATATTCCTTATTTATATGTGTTTTTATTGCTTGATTGCTGCGAGATAAAACAGAAAAGTGTACTTACAAATCGTTCTTCAGATATGAGCTTCGGTATGTGTTAATGTTACTGAGTTAACAAAAACTTAAACATGAGCAGGTTATAAACAATAGATAGCAGACGATTCCTATTTACTAAGGTTTCATGAGGATACCTCTTTTCCTGACAGCTAGAAGACCATGAGAAATTGTTGTAAGAGAGATCACTGAGAGAGAATTAACCAAATCAAAAAGATTCGAAAAAGATCTCAAGTCATATAGCCAAGGAAAGCCAAAACGTACATATTAGATTGGCTATTGAGAAAAACACCTGATTCAACATCTCCAGAAAGCCTATTTCCAGTTAAATAGCTGAAAGAACATGTCAAAATGATATATACCTGATCATGATCATGAAAAGGTCTCCAGCTCTTTAACATTCTAAATCTCAGATTGTAGTACTTACGTATATTCTGGTGCTCGTTGTACTCTATGAACTTCACCAGTCAACTGGTTAAACGATAAATCACTGTAGCAAACAACGTGTAGAAAATAAATTGATAAATCTCTGGCTTTTCTAAATAGAGCGTTAAATACTGGCTTATCACCAAAAACGCAACTTACAGAGTTCTCAAGTCTGGTTTATCCCATATGTAAGACGGAATCGGACCAGACATACTCAGATTTCTCAAAATCCTGCAAAGGGATAGAAACAATAGTTTGTCAATCTCAGATAAAACCAAGTCTCGAGAAACAACAAGATTCAGTGGACAATACATACAGCCTTCTGATGAATCTGCTGGATATATTTGGAAAGGAATTTATCCCAGTCGTATCAGTAATAATCCTGCACATAAATCTAATGCTTAAAAACTGTCGTTCTCATTTCAATGGTCCTTTTGCTAATCAATTGAGGATAGTTTAATTACAGTTGAGTAAGATTATCTAGGCGAGCAATTGCATCAGGAATAGGTCCTTTCAGTCCGCTTGTGTATAGTTCTCTGTTAATCATAACTGACACAAGTTAGATGACGCTAAAACATGAATTACAATTACTGATGATGAACAATCTTACAGCCTTCGAAGCCGAGACCAGCTGCCAATATATTCTGGGATAATGCCAGTGAAGTTATTGTCACTTACCCTACTGCATAACGAAAACAATCAACTAGGTGTCAGTTCAAACAATCCATACTACGAGGAAGAAATTCAACAGAAACAGTTCAATCTAGGTGTCAATAAAACAACTTCCTCAAAGCTACCGCACAAGGCACAATGTATTCACCGTCCTAAGGAACTTCACGAATTTAGTAAACTTTTAAGTCTATTTCCAAGTACAGAAACAACTTACAAATCGTCAAGGTTCACTAGCCTAGCGAGAGAGGAAGGCAGGCTTCCTGTGAAATGATTGGACATAAGATGCCTGCAAAAACCCCAAATTCAGAGAAGATGAAAACTAGAGTTTATTTTTCTCAATAAAAGCAAAGATTCTTGTAGGATTATCAAAAATGTTGGAAATGCTCAAGGGTCTTACAATGTGGTTAGGCTGGTCAGGTTACCAAGCTCGTCAGGAATCGGACCAGAGAACTGGTTGGCTTCAACCGATCTGAAAATTGTTACAGTAATATTAGATGTAAATGAAAACAGAGATCCATCAAATTCGGGAAACATTCTGAGACGTACAAGTAAGTCAGATTCCTGAAGCTTTGCAACACAGTTGGTAAAGGCCCAGACAAACGATTCGCACAGAGCGAGCTGCGTGAAAGTAGAGTTACTATCGAATCATGAAGATGAATCATCAGCTAGAGAGAGAGAGAGAGTGAGAGCTAACATCTTAGTGAGGTATCGCATTGAAGCCCACTCGATGGGGATTGTACCCGTGAGGTAATTTCGGCATAAGTCTCTGCAAAGAAGAGCAAAAACTTGCATGAAATTGAAACTTCTCTCATCGCGCTCTATAATTTGGATATTCTCTGGGCGCTGCTACAAGTTCAAATTTGGCGCACGAAGAAAGTTTAAATAAGAATTTCAAAACCGAGGAGAGTCCCAAACCGTAAGAAACCGGATTTTAACTTACTGTAATTCGGTTTAGAAGTGCCGAACCTACTAAAACCCAAACATGCCCAAAGGCCCAAAACAAGTGATATCTCGCAGCAATTTCACTGCATTTTTATTTAATTCATGTTCTTTCCAAACTAAGAATTTGCTGCCAAGCCAAATTAAGGCTATAACTGTTTCAATTTTTGGTTTTTGAGTTTTAGTTTTAAGATTTATGATTATTGATTTTGCGGTAAATTTTAAGTTTTAAACAACTTGAAAGTTGATTTTAGTTTTGTTTTTCCTTTCTACAATTAATTTCCACTTTAAACTTTGTAATTGCTAAAAAAAATAATATACAAAACTGATAAATATTTTTTTTGTATAATTAATAACTAAAAAATTTAGAAGTAATACCGAATAGTAAATTCATATGAATTTATCAATAATTTTATTTTTTTAAATGAAATAGTAAATGTGTGTAAAAACTAAACGAGGTGGAAAACCAAAAGAGAGATATTTTAGTTTTCACATAATAAATTGTAAAAATGTATAAAAAGCAGTTTTCTTAAAAAGTTGAAAAATTATTTTGCGTACAATCTGATTGGTTAAAAGTAGTTTTAGTAGAAACAAAAACTAGACAGATGGAAAATCTACAACAAATAAAAGCCTAAGTAATTTGTAATTGCAAACATAAACACACACACAAAAAAAAAAAAAAATTGTGATTTGTCTTTGTTCCACGTTTGCGTTTATAATTTTGGAGAAATCAATTATTTTTCAATAACCAACAAAGTCATACAAATGAATTATTAAAAAAAAAGTCATGCAAATTAAAATATTTATCTAATCATCGATTCTTTATGAAATTTAGTTTAGTCGAACTCACATGGATTGGAGATATTGAAGCTCGGCAAACTCAGGTGGAAGTTTTCCAGGAAGGCTAAGGGTCTTGAGATCACTGTTTTTTCCGTTCAAAATTCAACAAAAAATATTACACAAGATTATAAAAATCTAAATTAAAGAAGAAGCGAATTAATTAGACAGAACAAAACTCACATGCTTGTTATATGACAAGTCATGCTGTTATTGAAGCTACAATCACAACGAATAGTATTGTTTCTAATCTCAGGATTCGAAACAATAGCAACTCCTGGCGTCATCGTTAGGGTTCCTGAACTGCAAGGATCTCTATAACTTAGGTTTAATCCCTCTACACCAAGTTTAGTAGCTATCTTCTCTAACGCCTTCACTGCATGCATTATAAATTAATTCAAAATATATAATCATTCAGATTTATAAAACATGGTACTTTTAACACAAACATTCATCTGGATGGAGATCAGCTGATAAAACAGATGTTGGAATTGCCAAGAAGGTTGTGATGATGATTGTAAAGAACAGACGAAGAATTGAGTAGACGATCAACATATCGAGATATATTATATAGTAATCAAATACTCGATAGTTTGTATATAATGCATGATAAGTATGTAATTAGTATGGATCATATAAAGGGTTTTTCATTAGGTTGTCGGTGACTATATATATACTACGAATGCATGGTTGATATTTCATGTCAGACTATTCTCTGTAAGTAAACTTTTTTTTATATATATGTTGGAGGAAGTCAATTAAATAACAATGATTTGTTTTTTCAAAAATAGACTACAATATTATAACTTTTTGAAAATTACTCTTTAAAATTCTATATAACTAATTAATGTATACTTAGTCAAATTTTTATTATTAAATATAAAATTAATTTAAAGCTAACATTTTCTTTACAAACAAACAAAACAAATCTTTTGAGTTGACTTAGTCCAAAACGAGAAATTAATATCAAAGGGATCAAAGTTTTCTTGTTTATCTTTGTTGAGTTTAGGTTCAAAACAAACCATCATGTACGTACACTTATATAAATTAACTAGGAGAGTACCCGCGTTATACGCGAGTTATGTTTTA
>OVAU01001192.1:0-15747 GCA_900406315.1 Biscutella laevigata subsp. laevigata
CTCTTTCGTCAAGCGACACCATTGCCGAAAAAATCTCCGAAGCAGAATAAGTAAAAAAAAGCTCTAAACACAGTATAATGCCACAAATGATGGTGATGTCTTGCAAAAGCTACACCACCGTCGAAGATCTTGGAAAAATATGAACGGTTGTAACTTACATCATCAATGGCGGTGATGGAGGAAATAGATCACTCAGTCACGAAGGAAGGAAATCAATTAGCGGTGGCCGGACTATTCTAGGTTGCCGACAATTTGATTTTTTTCCACGAAATTTCTTCTGATTTATGGATTTCTGATTGATAAACGATTGTTATTTATCAATTTTTGGTTTTAGAGATCTTTTAGTTAGTCAAAGGAAAAAAGATCTTTTAGTTTGATAAGAGAAGGGTTGTTTAGATTTGATGTAGAGAAAGTGCCTCAAATTTTCCAAGTGTCTTAAACGGCAAATACATCTTAAAAAAGTGTGTTTTTCAGCAAATTTTTCTATAATTTAAACATGATCCATTGTAATACCTAATGTTCATTTTGGTTTCTGTTCAAATTATTTATTTCAATTTTTTTTCCCGGGACTAATGTGGAAGGACACATTATCAGGACTTGGGTCTTTCAGACAGAAAGATCTTTAATCCGTAGTCCGAAGTTCGAGGACATAATGTTATCAAACGGCATTTTTCTTCTGGGGCAACTTGCTTCCTCTGTCTGTGTATTAAAATAGTGTTATTTATTGGTTTTAGGAACTGACAAAGTCAAGATCGTCTTCTTCTATTACATATGCTCATCTTTTGCTCCAAATTGCTCATCAAATCCAATACCATTTAGAAACAATGGAGAAGCCAAAGTACAAGACTGTCCAAGAAGTTATTTTAGCCGGCGAAGGATTACTGGAAAGATTTCTCCACACCCCCACCGACGACAACGAAAGTCAACCTCTTAACGGTTTGGTTCCAGAGATGGATATTCCATCCATCGATCTCAAACTTCTCTTCTCTTCTTCTGAAGAGGGTCAAGAAGAGTTGAGTAAGCTTCACTCGGCGCTCTCTACATGGGGAGTGGTTCAGGTGATGAATCATGGAATCACCGAAGCGTTTCTCGACAAGGTTTATGAGCTAACCAAACAGTTCTTCGCGCTTCCGACACAAGAGAAACACAAGTACGCGAGAGAGATTGGTAGTACCCAAGGATATGGAAACGACATGATTCTTTCCGATGATCAAGTTCTTGATTGGATTGACCGTTTGTATCTCACTACTTACCCTGAAGATCAACGACAACTTCAATTCTGGCCTGAAATCCCAATCGGCTTCAGGTAAATATCCATGCTTTTTCCATTTCGATTGCATCTTGGTTCATTGACTTTGGAGCTTTTGACTAGTCTTGACTCTTGAACATTCATATATTCGGTTTGGTTTCGATTGAGTATTCGTTTTTCGGATATTGATTTTACTATCAAAATGATTTTGGTTCAGTCCTGGTTCGGTATTCATTTGGTTAGGTTCGGTTTCGAATACTTCTAGAACAATCGAAAAATAACCGAAATTTTTTGGTTTGGATTCGGATATTTCGATTTGGTTTTTGTCATGTATAAACTGAAGATCTTAATAGAAATACACTAAAACAAATAAAAAATATCAATTATTTTTTTTCCGTTTGGTTTTGGTTCGTATATTAAATTTTGTATTGGAATCGGTTTGGTTTCTTACGGTTCCGGTTCGGTTATTCGGTTTTTGGATCCAAAATACCCAAATCGGTTCAGTATTATGCATATTTTTTGTTTCAGATATCCTCTTGGTTTTCAGTATTAACCGAACCGATATCCATGGATAGTTCAAACATTATCCATTCGGTTATTGTGTGATATTCGATTTAGTTTCGGTTCGGTTTATTTAGTTCGTTTTCGGTTCGATCAATTCAGATGTGTTTTTTCGCCCGGGACTAATTTTGACAATACTATTCTTCAGGGAGACTTTACATGAATATACAATGAAGCAACAGCTAGTGATTCAACAATTCTTTAAGGCTATGGCTAGATCATTGGAATTGGAAGAGAATTGCTTTCTAGACATGTATGGAGATAATGCTACGATGGATACAAGATTCAACCTATATCCTCCATGTCCTAGACCGGACAAGGTTATTGGGGTTAAACCGCACGCTGATGGCTCAGCTTTCACTCTTCTCTTACCCGACAATGATGTAGAAGGACTTCAGTTCCTCAAAGATGACAAGTGGTATAAAGCTCCAATAGTCCCTGGTGCAATTCTAATCAATGTTGGAGATCAAATTGAGGTAATTCAATCACTCATATGATTTTGAAAGATTGATTGGTGTAGAGTGTTGAACTGACATAGTAGCTCGTGCGTGTTCAGATAATGAGCAATGGGATATACAAGAGTCCGGTTCATAGAGTGGTGACTAACAGAGAGAAGGAAAGAATATCTGTGGCAACGTTTTGTATTCCAGGTGCAGACAAAGAGATTCAACCTGTAGATAGGCTTGTGTCTGAGGCAAGACCAAGATTATATAAAACAGTTAAGAAGTATGTGGAGCTTTACTTCGAGTACTATCAACAAGGTCGCAGACCCATCGAAGCTGCATTGATCTGAACCTGTTGCTTTCGTTACTTGATCCTTAAGTGAGAATACTGTTGCTTTGTTTGTTGGATTGGGCTGCATTATTTGAGACGGGCTTATACATATAAACATACATTTTCACATAAACTACTGATACATTACTAGTTTATGATACATGATTTCCAGAGACTTAAGATCTCCAAAGACAGTCATCATCAAAGCCATGGTTAAAACAGAGAAGCTAACCTTGTCTCTGTTGCTGAAAATTCCAGGCTCTTATGTACATTTTATATATAAACCATCAGCCAGTGGAAGCCTTCTCATTCTTCATGATCATATGGAAAGACTTAACTCTATCTTCTCCCACGATCTCTCTAAGAACATCGTCTTCAATCTTCTCAGCTTGCCAGAGAGAGGGATCTTCCACAAACTCCTCACTGAATATCATACTTGAGACCCACTCTTTCCATGTCGTCTTCTCGTACTTGTCTTCCTCTAATGTTCCTCTGGACAAGAGCTGATAAACATAAACAACTTTCTGCTGTCCTGGTCTGAACGCACGAGCTATTGCTTGCTTTGTCTTTGAAGGGTTCCATTCTGAGTCGAGCATGATGACCCGTGAAGCAGCGGTTAGACTAATCCCTTCAGCACAAGCAGTGATCGAGGCTAGTAAGACACGTGATGAGTTACCTGGTTCTTCAAATTTGTCTATCACTCTGCCTCTCTCAAACAGCTCGAGATCACCGGTTAAGGTCAAGATCTCTTTGCCTCTTTGCCACCTGAATATGTTCTCAAACAGTTCAATAAACAGATTGATTGGCGCAATGTTGTGGCAAAAGATCAAGATCTTCTCCCTCTTAACCACTCGGTACACGAGATTTAACACAAACATGACTTTAGATCCTTTCTTTGCATCGTGCTTGAGCTTTTCAATATCGAACAGTTCTTGCGGGTTGAAGAACTTCGCGCAACAGTTTGAACTCTTGACCAACCAAGGATGTATAGCTGCCAATGTGATCAGAAGCTCGAGCTCCATTGGATACCCATAACTAGCCGATACTGCATTCTGAAGTTTTGTGAGTATCGTATGCTGTACATCCGTGGAGTTCATCAACAATGTATAGATCTGTAGACCAGGAAGAACATCACCACTTCCATTTCCACTCCCTTCATAGTTATCAATAAAGCTATTAGTCATATTCTTCAACATATTTATACCCTGAAGACGTTCATCTCCTAGGCTCGCATCAATCTTCTTGGCTATTATATCAAGGAAGTACTTACGAGCTCTGTTCTCGAGCAAGTGAGGCGCCTTATTCACACCTTGATTGGCCTTATATTTATGATCTAACTCCATTAGAACCTCATGAATAAACTTGGGTCGAGCCAAACAAAGAGTGTTGAAGTATTCACAGAAGTTGTTCTGAAACAATGTACCTGAAAGTAATATCCTTAAGTCAGTACCAACTTTCATCAAGGCCTTGCGTAATCTGGACTTGGTACTCCTCGGGTTATGTCCTTCATCAAGAATAAGAAGCCCAGGACTCTCTCTTAGCACTTTAGCCATGTATCTCCTATGAGCAAACTTCGAGTCTTCCCTCATCAAAGTGTGAAACGAGGTGTAACCCATTACAAGAACGCTCGGATGTGCATGCCATTTCTGTATTTTTTCTAAGCAATCAAGAACATGCATAACATCTTGGCTTGGTTTTGGCACTCCCTTGAACTGAACCGCACTGTTCTGTTTCATTGCGCAGTAAGTTCTTCGTCCGTGGATCAAATGAACCGGAATAGGGATCTCCCATTTGATGAACTCCTTGTACCATGTGTAGAGAGTTGTTTTGGGAGCAAGAATTAAAGGTCTCTTCCCGGGAAATAACTTCAAGTAGCTCGTGAGGAAAGCGATTATTAGGAATGTTTTACCTGCTCCAGGAGAATGAGAGATTACACAACCCCCTATGTTATCTGAACTTGGATCCATACGTGCAGGTTCCACAGATCCTGCTAGATTTCTCCAAAGAAACTCGAAAGCTCGTCGTTGATGCATATGCAGTTTTCTCCTAAGCTGAGGTATTAATGCCCAAACGTTGGCACTTTCTTCAGTCACAAGCATTTCTGAATAATCACTTGACAAATTCAAATCTTCGTTCTCAGCTTCTCTGTGTCTCAGTTTAGTCTTTAGGTCATCTTCTTCGACATGTTTAGTCTCTGTGGTCCATTTCTTGTGTTCCGCCTATTCAAACGAAACCACAAAAATGATACCATCATTAACCAGATTGGTAACTTAATGGTTTGGAAAAATGACTTTCACTTACAAAAGGTGCAGAAAAGTGTTTTATCTCAGTTCCTACGTGACCACATATTCTGCAACACATTCCAATTTCTTCGTCCAGTCTATAGTCATGTTCACAACCACTTCTCGCTTTTTTGAGAGCTTCGTTGTCCACTCTTACCTAGAGATTTTGATACACCATAACAATGAAACTAATGGGCAAAGGTTTGTATATATATATGTTTAGTATATGAGATGTTTCAAGTAGAATACTACCTCATTGTCTTCGAGAATGTAAGAAGAAGCCAAACAGAGTTCCATTTCTCTCCATAACATTTCGATCTCTGAAGTCTCTCCCTCATCATCCTCACTCGAGGTTTCTTCGACCTCCCCTTGCGGTTTAGATGCGAAATTCCTCTTTTTTAACTCCTCCCACTGGTCAATAACACTGGCCGGCTCGTCCTTGGATGCAATTGTTGAGTCAATGTTGTTCATGTATGCATCTATCAGCTTGTTATATGCACCTGCACTCAATGTTACTTTCTTATACACACGTGGTTCATCAGAGTGCACAGTTTTAGGAGCCACGGATCGTGATGGTCGAGATACTCGTTTTTGAACCGACTTCACGTAGTTAGGACCATTCCAACATAGATCAGATTCCATCAACTCTTCCATTTCCGTCCTTTTCTTCCTGTATTTCGCGCCTTTACTTCGATACTTTTCAATCTCATCGAAGTAATGGCTTCTTGAGAAACCGCTACCCCCACCCAAACAGTTAGCATTGAGACCAAACTGTTCCAATGGTATAGGCTCAAACACCGGAGTGAAAGGAATAACTGCGAGCTCGGATTTCCTCTTTTTCCGATCAAGTCCACGTCCTCTCCTCTTCTCTACCAAAACAATCTCTCCTTTACTACGTTTCCTGAACAGATACGATAAAGGTTGATACAAATCATCATCATCATCATCACCATCTTCTTCATCTTCCTCTTCACTCTCCACACTAACTAGAGCACATTTTTCAAACCGGTATGGCATCATCCGAACCCAACAGTCGTCTGTATCTGGCTGATAATCACATCCGGTAAATCTATCCGGTTGCACATTTCTTCTCTTGGACCGACGCAGTTCCACTACCTCGTCTTCTTCAGGGTAAAATTCGGGTTCTCGCTGTATTTTAGGATCTTGTGCATCCTCTACTATATCCTCCGGATTAAACCGAACCACTTTCGATAAAGAAACATTGTCTTCCACAATAATATTCATCGAACTCAAGGAACTGCTAGAGCCTTCATCTGTTACAATCTGATAAATCATCTTGTATTCCACTGTTCTTATGTGAAACACAATGCTTTTCATAGTTGAAGTGACAATCAACCACGACAGATCCGGCAAGAAATTTCCCAACGACAGTCTTGTTTTCATCAACGAAGTGCAGTCCTCAGAGAATCTCCACCTGTAGAACTGATCAGTACTTTGTTCCTTGTAAAACTTTTGGAATATGGAGATTTGGTTTAGACCGATGAGCACAGGATCTCTATTGATTCTTTGTCTCTCCATACCAATGCAGCCTTGATCTATATAAATTCTGACATAGATCTTACAAGAGCATTCAGTTGCATGAGGCTTCCTCTCTATCGAACTAATCTTAGCGTCAACCAAAACCTATTCAAGAAACAGATAAATACAAAATTGCTAAGATAGCATTTTGGGGAGTTTGAAGATGCAGAATATATGAGAAAATGAAAAGTCAAGCAATAGCAGCTGCATATACCGGTTCCAAGTCATTCTGATGGAGAGGATAGAGAACACAAATATCGATACCAGGCCGAAGGAAACAGGTACAATCGTTCAAAGTCGCCTTTCTTGATCTGAGACGGAGCCTTTGGAAGGGACGAATATCTTCTAAAACATAACCTCTATCTAACAGACGTAATGCCATCTTTCCATCTTCGATTCTTATGTATTCCACAGCCTTCCATGTACCCGAGCAGAAGAACTCAAAAGCTAAAAAGCAAAAAACATAGTTCACCACAATTCAAAGTAGATCAATCAACAAATTTTGCATCAATCCACCAATATGAGATAAATTAAACAACACTTACGGTGTTGATCAAATGGATGCTTTAAATCATAGAAAGGTCTTTTCTTCATCTTTTGTAATCTCTAGGATCAGTTAACCAACAACATAGTTACACGAAGATCCTGCAGTGGAAACAGGAGTAAAAAAACAAAACCTAAAGTATTAACTCAATGATCTCTGTAACAGGGACAGTAGTTCTTGTGAAACTGGATGCTCAAGAATAGTTCAGAGGACCAGAGTAGAAACACCTATATGAAGAATGTTATATACAACTTACAGAGGACAGAACAGAGAGTTCTGCTCTCATGAGCTGTACTGCATGTTATGATTTCTTCTGCTACCACAGTTTGGTTAGAAATTGTAATGGATCTCTCTATATTTCCAAATCACTTTTCGTCGATGGACAAAACCAAGACCGAAATCTGAGCTCCTATGCAGTAAAAAGGAACAAAACTCTGCTTTGATAATCACCACCATCAGCATCGATCTACCTCAAACATCTTACCCCACAAAAAAATAATAAAATTATGACATACGATGATTTTTGGGTCTGATTTCAAGCAAACGATCATGATAGTGATGATTATGATCTAAAACACCAAAATAATAAACCCCAAGCAACAATGACAAGAGAGACAGACAAAACTCAGACTGAAGCCAAGAAATTGAACGATTACCGGAGAAAATTATCAGTGAGTGACCTTGGAAAAAGAAACAGATAGTGCAGTGAAATGAAGAGCCAGAGAGAAAATCTAATAGTCCATGATTCAATGGGCAATTAAAGAAAGAAAGATGAACAAAGGATGGAGACTTCAATACAACCACACTGGATATTTCAATCTTGGCGACTGTGAAGATTTTACTAATATTTTCTTTGGTTTTGTATAAAAATCTGCATGAATAGTAGACAGAGAGAAGAGAGGGTATGAGAAACAGGATTAAAAAGAGTGAGTCAAAGATTGGAGTGTTGACGATCATAATATACTGAACTAACTTTTCTCGGTTAATTCAGTTCTAGTTCGGTTCGGTTTTTTTCGGTTAATTTCGGATATTTTGGTTTAAATTAAAAATTTCGGTTTAATTTCGGTTTAATTTCAATTTTTATTTTAAAAAAGAAAAATTATTCGGTTAACTGATCGGTTCGGTTCGCCGAACCGATCCGAACTGAGAACTGAAATCAATTTTAAATTGGTCCCGATTAGTACCTGATTGATAACCGGAATCGAACCATAAACCGAAAAAATCGGTTCGGTCTGGTTCGGTACAACCTGTTCGGTTTTTTATCGCAGGGCTAGGAGAAAGTTTAAGGAGAGAGGTAATTTGGTAGTTTAGACATGCTTCCAAAATAGACGGTTGTGATTTGTTTGGTAGATGATTTTATGACGTGACGAGGGAAGTCAAGCTCACTAAGAGTTGTGACAGTTGTCGGATACATGCTGGCGATAAAGCGCTGACTGTTTTGACGCGAGTCCTCTAGAAAGTAGGACCTCTAATTTTTTTTTCTTTTATCGTCGAATATTTTATTAAAATAAATGAAATAAATTACAAAATTTAGACTCACCCTAGAAAAAACCATTAAGTCAGGGAAACAACAACCTTGAATAATTAAACCTGCGGACAACAATAATTCCCAAAAACAAAGAACAAAAACACAATAACATGTCTGAAAAATCCGACATTGGAACGACTGTAAGGAAATTCTATGAGCTAAGCGGATGAAAACATAAACTTCTCCGGAAACAAGGTGGAAAAACTCACAAAACAAGCAAAAGCCCTAGATCGACCACAAAACTAACACGGAGAAAGGAGATCTGAAAATGTTAGAGGAGAAGACTTGAACAATCAACCACTTGTACTGCGTTATTGAGGAAACTACGAACTCCTAAGATTAATATATAATTTAACTATATATATTAATAATATTAATATGCCCGGCTGATATATTTTTCGGATACGAAGAGACTATAATGGGATTAAACCTAAGTTGGCGGAACAAATATATACCTGGGAGCTAACAGTAACACATGAAAAAGCACAAAAGCTAAACCCAACTGAAAAAACATTGAGTCGACGGTTAAAAAACATATCATGATAGCTAAGCCGACGAAATACATAAATATCACCGGTAACAAGGAGAAACCCCAACTAAATAACCAAAATTTTTAGAAAAAACCAAATAGCTAACACGACGGAGGAGAGTCGGATAACGCTGAAGGAGAAGGCTGAACAGATAACCACAAGTGTCGTTTATAGAATGGACTATGAACGCTTAAGGCTAATAGAAAGGCTTCCACCCGAACCAAAATACAAAGTTCCACGATCAATAATAGAAGAAACAACTCATGATCCCGAAAAGACTCAGATGACGAAAGGTTTCAGACCCAACTTTCCTTGGCACTATGAAGAACTCCGCTTGGACGCCAAAGCCGATAAGACTACGGAGACGCGCCTCTCACTACATCTAGAAAGTGTTTCAGGTTTTTAATTTTCAAAAGGGAATTGCTTTATCCACTTTCGAACGATGTCTTTCCACCGCTGGACGGTCTTTTCGCCTCAGAAAGATATCATTCTACCTTAGAACAATATTTCTTTTGTTATCGAGCGGTTATATGTTTTTTTAGATCATTGTATTATTTTATTTTATTTTATATTATGATTGATTAAAAATCATTTTTTATTTAATAATATTTTTATATATTATAAATTAGAAAAGCAGAAAACAACGTTTTCTTTAACCAATAAAAACTTTGGTGCACAAAGTATTTCTTTCTATTTGTTTTAGTTTTTTCACATATTCATACTTCCTAAATTGAAATATTTCTAGATACAGTTTATATAGAAAATTTATATCAGTCTTCTGAATACAGGTAATGACTAGCATAGAAACCAAAATAAAATCTTTTATAAATATGATATTTAAGATACAATGTTTTTCAACAATGAGATTTTAGAAAATAGAAAAAAACAAAATAAAATAGGAAAAATGAATTGTATATAATTTGTTACCTAATATGGGAATCCACTTGTTTTAGTACTGGAAAGTGGTACTTGAACCAAATAAAATTGCATGAGATTCAAACGGTACGTGAGTTGGTTCGCTCACTTAAGGATAGGGTGTACATTTTCTTTGGTTTAGAATATTGAGCTTTCCATATAAATAAAAAAAACCTGATCAGTGAGTCGATTAAGCGGTTTTTAATCTCCTCTACAAGAATCCAACATTGGATTTGGTCGAGATCTAATTGATTGTTCCGTTCTTCATATTGAGTTTTTTCGACTTTGTTCCGATAACCTGACCCGAGGTTTTTAAGACACTCTGTTAACCTTCAAAAAGAAGCGTAAGTTTTCTATTTCCCCGAAATTTATAATTATCGGATTGAGGACAAACAAATAAAAAGTTGTGGTTGAATTATGTTATCTGAGTTTTGTTTTTCTGTTTTGGTTTTGAGGTTTGATTATTTGCAAGTAGATGATAGTTATACCGTGATTCTCTCGTTGTATCTGGTTGTTCATGTATTGTGATTTAACTTCAGTCTCCTAAAATTTCGAATTAAAATAGTCGGAATTTACAGGCTTGTATCAATCTTGTATATATTATCAGATAAAAGAGCCATATATTGTATGTTACACTGTTTTTTTGTGAGCTTGGATAAGTATTTAATTTTATATTAAATATGAATTCAGTGTTAGATACTCATACTATGAATGGGTCATATGTGTGTGTATGAGAATCTAAAAAAATTGCATGAACAAGTATTTTGATCAGTAGCACTTGCACCCAACAACTAAAAACGTTGAGGTAGCATTTCTCAAACTTTATACAAAAGTAATAATGTACACAAATTTGGATCAAGTAAGAGAGAGGCAGAAATAAAAACTTGCTTTCTCAATTTTCCAGTCGTTCAGTCTCCTATTTTTATTCAATTTCCAATATTATTTCAATCGTATTATGCACATGTATATATATATATATATATATACACATTATATTATGATATAATATAATCCAGACGTTACTTCATTTTATTATATGACTTTAATTGCTTCCTTAATCTTTTAATGTGATCCAGCTTTTAATTCTTCAAAGCACACACACTCTCTCTGTAGTCATGAGTTTATTGGCCTTACACAGCAGGTATCTTCCAAACTTTAATACATTTCTTTTATTTTGTCTGTCTTGTATAATACAAAATCTTTCAAAAAATTTAGGATATTATTAATTTTAAAATTTTTTGTTCTTGTTACTTCAAAAATTTAAAGTTTTATTTTATGCACTTTGAAAAGAAACAGTAATAGTAAGAGAAAAAAACAAAGAAATGAAATAAGATTATAAGAATTGTCCTCAACCTTGTGGTTGGATGATTGGGACGGTCACAAAGCACTATCACATTCCGAATTTGATCTATCTGTTGTATAAAATAAAATTATATTTTTCTGGACAATATAAGAGTATTCATTTGATTCCTCTTGGCCCCCAAGATTAGTCAGATTTTATGGATCTCAGGATATATTGACTCGAGCTAAACTCGAAGTACATGATATTCGTTTAACCATATTTACCCGAATTATAAACAAAATTTAAGAATTTTAAAATAGTTAAATACTTTACAGCCTAGATCTCAAGTTAACTGTTAGAATTACTTGTTATTGGGATAAAATCAAATTCAGCTAATCTCCAAAACTTACTTTCTTCTGACTCTTGTGAATAACCTCATTTGATTATAAATTCATGGTCCTGGAATCTCAAATCAAACAGAATTAAGCCATAAAGTACTAGATTCTCTGTTTGAGCTAATTCTCACATTTCTAACACCATTGTCTCTAGGTTGTAACATGGTTAATCATATTTGCTGTCTTATAACAGAAATGATCTGGCGACATTTCAACCAAAGAAGAAGAAGAAGGAGAATCCATTTAACAGCAAGGTTAGTTGATTGGGAATATTTGGTTAATGTTTTACAGTTATAAGATTCTGATAAGGTTGTCTCAGTTTGAAAAGCTCACCACATCTACTCTCGGAAGTGGCAACCTCAGAGCATTCGTGAGACTACCTCCTGGTGAAGACATCAACGAGTGGTTAGCCATTAACAGTTAAGACATATAATCTTTATTACTCTTATCTAAACTTGACAATGTTGTTCTTAGTTTTAAAAAACTTTGTATGTTTTGGTCTATTTTAGCTGTAGATTTCTACAACCAGATCAACATTTTGTCTGCTACTCTCGAGGAGTTGTGTACAACCACAACTTGTCCAATCATGAATGCAGGATCTAGGTAAATTTATCCTTTCATTCATCAATCCAAATCTGAGTCAATCATTAAACTTCAGTCATGTTCTTTGCAGATATGAGTATAGATGGGCAGATGGAATTACTATTAAGAAGCCTATAGTGGTTTCTGCTCCTAAGTACGTTGAGTATCTCCTGAATTGGATCGAAACTCAGATCGATAACGAGACAATCTTTCCGCAAAAACTTGGTAATTGTGAAACTAATTGATAGTTTTCAGACATGTTTGGTTTAAAATTTTCTTACACTTTGTTTGTGTTTATCTTCCTTATCCAGGAGAACCATTCCCACCAAACTTTAAGGATTATGTGAAGCAGATTTTCAAAAGGATGTTTCGTGTATATGCACACATCTACCGTTCTCACTTTGAGAAGATTGTGCATCTTAAGGCAGAAGCTCATCTCAACACTTGCTTCAAGCATTTTGTGTTCTTCATAACTGTGAGTTGATGAATCTTCTCTGAGTTCTTAAGAATGTTTTGGTAGTTTGGTGGTATAAAGTTTGAATGATTTACGGTTTATCTCAACATGCAGGAGTACCAGTTGGTTGATAAAGAAGAGTTGGCTCCTCTTAAAGATCTCGTGGAAACAATTTTGAAGCCATAGAGACGGAAGTTTCTTCATTTTCTCATGTTATAATCTATTTTTCTATGGACTAAACTTTCTTTTGAAACTTTCTCTTTACTTGTTTTCTTTGTCGTTTGAATTATTGCAAAAAGAATGTTACAAAGTTTATCAAGATACATTATCTGAGCAAATCCGAATATCCATAATTTTTCGGGTCGGAATGGATCACAAAATCAAATTTCCAAATATTTGTTCACCCCCGGGCCTAATGGTGGAGCCTTGGACATAAATTGAAACTGACACAAGGTTTCACTCATTGCAACCACAACCACACTAGTAAATATATAAAGAAAACATCCATTGAGTAAGGGAAGATCTACATCAAACACGCCTCTGCCATTGAAGAGTTTGAATGTCGTTTACATCCATTTGTTCCATTGACTTTGAAATATCATCCACTGTGAATGGAATGCTGTGTTCAATTGATTCTTTTGCATTAGTTAGGAAATGGAGAAGAGATTTGACCACACAAAAGAAGTTTCAGCTTACCTCGAGTCATCTTTCAATAGAAATTCATTGCTTAAGGCATTTGTCTAGTGATCCTCAGTCATCATAACCATCATGTTTGCGATAACCTAAGGTTCTTGAAAGAACACAATTAATCCTATGTCTAGACAAAAACTAAGCTTAGTTACTTACAAGTGAAAACATACATCTGAAGAAACACTATGAGTGTCATATTTGTCATCACAGTACATTGTGCTGATTATGTATAGCTGCTGTATACTTAGAGCCTGAACCAGAAAAGTGAACAAGTAAAGGAGAATCAATTCAAGGAACAGATTTCTGAATTCAGCCAAACCTGCTTCAACGTACTCTCCATTTCTGAATGAACAACACTCACGACGTAGAAGGATACTGCACAAGTTTATGACAGACAATTCTTACTATCAACCAAGGGAAAATCTGTTTTCTTCAACAAGAAGATGGTTTTAAGACATTGCCTGTTGAAAAGGTGAATGTTGATGAAAGAGAATATTTGTGTGAATACTTGGCGGACTAAGAAAGGTGGAACCTGCATCATGTAAACATAGACTGTAATAAAATTTGCCAAGAAGACATTTGTTTATGTTCTAATGGAGTTAAAGACTCACATTGTTTGCTTTCATCAGATTCAAGTAAGTGTTTAGGCTTTTCTTAATACCTCTCCAGTGGGCTAACAGAGCTTCTTGAACAACAACATCTGCTTGTGCTCTCCCCTTCACTAAACTTGCCCTTGATGTCTTTGGTGTATGTATCATGTAAACAGAAGCATTTCAACATCTACAAGAAACTACATGAATTCCATTCTCAAGAGCAAACAAAGAATGGTTCTTCTTGTAAGCATTGACTACCAAATGTTTATCCAGAACATTCAGTTATGAACTTCCAATCATCTAATCTATATAACCTGTATTCGCAGACACTGTTGTATGAACACAAAAGCAACAAAGAAATCACCTGTATACATAACCCAATGAGAGGAGAGATCTCTTTCTTTAGTTTATCTGTGATCATTCCGTATATATTCTCCAGGAATGTAGTAAGCTGGTGCTTGAAAACTTGTCCCGGGTACTTTACTTCAACTTGCCTCGAATCATCAAGTTTTCTAGTCAGAAAAGAGACTCCAGCACTTTGATGATACGTTTCTCCAGTTGCTTCGAGTGTACGTTGCAGAAGCACTAATAACGTGGTTGAATTAGCTAACCAACAAGCCAGAACCTCGTTATTATCTTGTACCTGAAAGGGAAGGCAACATTTTCCATATTGATATTCAGAAACATGTTTAAATAGTCTTCTTCTAAATTGTTTACTTCAATGGTCGAAGATATTGTTTGAAGGATCCGGTCAAAGATGTTGGTTCCTTGGGATTCAAATGATCTCCATTGAAGAAGACATTTGTAAATGACATATGCTGCAACAGGTTTTCCCTCAACATATCCAAGGTCTTGTGAGATGCACCTGACTAATAGGTCCTGGTTTTCCTGAATGGCAACAGGATTATAATAGAGTGCAGTATTCAGACAAACAAGCATTCTTGTCTTTATACATAAAGGATGATCTACTAAGTGAGTTAGAATTCATATAGCAACAAAGTGAACCATCTCAAGTGTTTCCTCAGTTCTTTTTGTGCAACTCTGCTCCTCCAGGCTCACTACAATGGCTGGAGCTGTTTCTCATGTAACCATTTAGACAAATGTTCTTCTCTTTTTTTCTTTTTTTGTTGGTGGGCACAAAGGGGATCCACTTTCATTTAATCCACACTCAGGTGGGGTCGAACATTCGACCTTTAGGTGCCAAACACAGACACCAACTCCAGAGAAATGTTCATCCCAGAGAATATCATAAAATTAAATTTTGCAAATAAAGAAAAAGATCTTTTCAATTTTTTTTATAAATTCCTAAATGATAAATATAGATACTGCCTATTTGAAGATTTTTTAATTTAATTTTGAATATGTAGCTACTGATTATTTTAGGAATGAGATTTTTTTCTTTAAAGAAATAATATCTGGCAACTCATTTTTCTCAAATCTTTAATTATCCTATAAATTACTACGAAATATTAATTCAATTTAATTGATGCTAATCGTAGTGAACTGTTTTATATAAAACTAGGAGAGTACTGTGCGATACACAAATTTATTTTTATTTTAGATTTTTTTAGATTGTTTACATAACATTTTATATTACTTACCATATAGTTATTTAAGATGTAAAGGTCTTCACATTCAACATAATTCATATTGCCAAGTGCCAACTAATGCAAAGAAAATAAATGGGTCAATCCCTCCAATTACAAAAGAAGAACTTCGTCAAACTGAACAATGTTCCTTAGTTTTGTACGTATGATCTAGACTATGCCTGTGTTCTTAAAATTAATTAAATCTCTATAGTATTATTTCAGAATCACTTTAAAGAATAT
>OVAU01001193.1:0-15743 GCA_900406315.1 Biscutella laevigata subsp. laevigata
TGACCCGGATTAGAATCCCTGAAACCTGAGATTGTTGTTTTGCTGAATTAAAGCACCTAGAATTAAGTCAACTCTCCTTAAATCAACTGTCTGGTCATCTGCTTAGTTCTTTATTTTCTGAATTCGTCATTATCTGTTTATCTTGCTTTTACTGCTTTTACTGCTTCGACTTATNATCATGGGATGGTTCGACATTTACCCGAATCCTTAATCATCACCCATAACCTGACACAATCTTTACTCCCTTACTCTAGAACATAGGGTCAAGTGGGGTGAAGAACTTGTTTATCACTGATTGAGATTCATCGAGTATCCGTACAATCTTTGCTTGACAAAGATTTAGACATATACAGACTATCTAAAGCACTAATCATACCTGTGGCAGTCTTTTGCTTGATCACCTTCCTGAGAACGTTATCAGCAAGACTTAGAACGATCGTACTTCTAGCCTTTCGTTGCTTGGACTGAATATCCTTGACTATAACCTTCTTTTCGGATCCATCAGAGTTTTATATGTTGGTTTCTTTGAATCTTCAATCTTCTCACTGAGAACTTTATATAGCCCTAAGATTCCCAGATGTGCTTCCACTTTCTCTTTCCAGAGCATGTAGTCACCACTTCCATTGAACTTCTCAACCTCCGTCTTTGATGTCGCCATCTCTGACGATCTCCTCCTTCGCGTCTTCACAGCTTCGCTCCGATACCACTTGTAGAAGAATCAACAAGATTCTCCCCCAAGAACTAAACAAATGCTAACACTCTTCGCCGAACACAGTCACTCTCTCACTCTATATCAAGCTTGCAGAATTTGAACAGAGAAAGAGAGAGAAAGAAGAGCAAGAAAGAACAAAAAAATTTAACGTGTTCGGCCTCCACCGTCAAAGTGACCGGTAGTCTACTCACGTCCGGGATCGATGCCCAGAGAATCCACTAAGAATCGGAGAAAACAGTACAAACTGAGATTACAATAAATTATACAACTTATATGATCGATTAAACCAATAAGCAAGAAATCACTAATCTCTAAGAACTCAAAAGGATAAACTCTTCTCTAGTCTTCAGCTGACTTATAAAGCCAAAACTCGTGAGCTAGATGCATCTGAGATCTCGTGAACTGCAACGCACCAGACTGGAAGAAATGACAACTCGAGCATCTTGCAAAGGAGAAGATTGCAGAGCAAAAACGACGCCGTCTTCGTTCAGTAACGACATTACCGAACTTGTCAACGAGCCAGACCCATTAAGGGATGTTTAATCTTATTTACCAACAAATCCTATTTGGGAGATCTTATTATACAATAATGTATTATTTAATAAAATCTTAGCACAATAATGTATTATTTAATAAAATCTTAGCATGACACTTTGGTAACAATTATATTGGATAGTTGGAGAAGTCATGACTCATGAGTTATATTCTCACTTTTGTTTAATTTAAGATTTTATTTAAAATAAAAATATATAATTTTGATATTTATATACGGATATATAAAAGTTTTGAAATATATATACCAATGGGGTTATATTGCAAATTGATTTCGACTTGATGAATTTTGATTTACAATTTCTTGTAAAAGTTGTCATAATAAAGGATTTTTTTGGAAAACTTATATAAAATCATTATTCTTAATTATAACAATGAGAGATTAAATATAAATTTACATCATATTTAAATAATATTTATACAAAACTATAAAACATAAAACTATTCATTTAGTAACTTAGATTAGGGTACCTATGGACTCTCCTTACATTTCAGGGTTTTTTCAGGGTAATCCTAACCGAAAATACATAATCTCTAGAGGGAATCTATGCTTAGCCATGGAAAGATTCTTAACATTTGTGCCCTACCATCGTAACCGAAAATACATAATCTCTAAATGTTATGAATCTAGAATTTTGTAATTGCCAAATGGAAAGTGAGTAGTCATTCTCCAAGTAGATGATTAGTCCTCAAAGCAATCATAACCGAAAATACAGAATCTCTCTGGATCCTATCACCAGAGACTAATGATAGGTTTTCTTTACCCCTCTACTCCTATTAGTTAGAAGAGTGAGGTAAAGAATAGTCGAATGAGAGTCAATATGGTTTGTGGGTATAATGTCGAACCAAATTGAGAGAGGATTATATCAATAAAACCTCTAGAGTATCAACTAGGCCTAAGAAATAAAGGTTGTATAACTGTCACTTAAAACGTACGTAGTTAAGCAATTAACAAAGAAGTTGTAGTAAGCGAATGTAAGAAACTAACGATTTAGCAAATGATTAAAGGAAACTAAGCAAATGAAAAGGGCAATGATTTCAGATGATTCAATTTAGGAAAATGATGTACATAAACACATAATTAAGCTAGTCTTAGGTCTATGGATTTCATAAATATATCATCCACTCTCGTGGCAGAAATCTCCATCCTACATGCACAAATACACAATCTCTAGGCAAAATGCATAATTGAAAAGCAATGGAAACGATCCCATGGAACCACCAACCGATTCAAACAAGCTCTCATGGAATGACCTCAACTGACAACAATTAGATAGGTTCTAGAAATTCATGAACATCTCTCTTCAGGCGGTTGCTCACTATCAGCCAGACATGAATGATCCTCGTGACTGATCTTCATGCCTTGATTGATTTTCCTTCCAATGTTGATCAACCTTTGTCAATGCTCTTGTCCAATGTTGTCTAGTCCTTTCCCTTATGCTCCAAAAGACTACCTTTCTTGCCTAAGTCCTCTTATATCACCTAAAATGCAAAATATGCACAAATGCAACCCTAAAAGATTATAAATGCAACATAAACTATACAAGAATGAGCATAAAATAGGGTCTAAAAGCGAGAAAAAACCACACATATAAACTCCCCCAAACTTAACATTTGTTTGTCCTCAAACAAAACAAAAAATTGGTACAAGGAAGAGGTTTGAAAAACAAGAACCCAAGACCAAAACTCATGAAGAGCTTTCAATCTAACATCAATACTCATCTCATCATCCAAATGTTTTTCCAATCCACTATCATTACCAAGCCAAAAACGATCCCCTTAACTAACTTAGCTTTAGCTTGCCTTCCAACATTCAACTAATAGAGGATGAAACATGTTCATGGAAAACACAGATATTTCAATTTGTTCGGTATACAGGGGACTCCTATGCTCAAGAGAAAGTTCACCCAAGGCATGAAGGTTGATTATAATATGGTTTCTCTCGCGGAGTGAAAGGGTTATAGGAAAACCGGGAAAGACAAAGAGCAATCGGGGCTTCCATCATTGAACATCCGTTTTCCCCCCAAACAATGCACCTAAGTCTACCCAATCCTATCCTTCTTTCTACCAATATCTTCACCATTCTTCTTTCTAAGGGGTTTTTTATTTCATCTTTCTTTTCTATACTCCAAGGGTGTCTTTTCATTTTCTTCTTTTTATTGTTTTTTTTTTTTTCACTTAGCCTTATTCTTAGGAGATTCTTTTCCTTTTGCTTTCTTTGCTTTTTTATACTTAGAACCTAACAAGGTTTTCTTCATTTTTTCTATCCCTTAAGGTTTATCTTTTCTTTCCAATGGTGGTTCTTGTTTCCCTTTTCTTCCCCTTTCTTTCTTTTCTTTCTTTTCTTTCTTTTCAAGATTCAAACTCATCATCATAAGCCAAATTCTACCCTTAACCCATAATCGATCAATAACTATAACTACCAAGCTTCTTTCATTCATTCATTCCAACCCTTGAATCTCCCTAAGCTACCTTAAACAGATGTTCTTCTATTGGTGCTTCTATGCTTTCAAGTCTTTGCAAAACCACAATCACTAATCATAGAACAAGGAGAGCTCACAAAGTGTTTAGGCTAGGGGGAGAAAAGGGGTGAGAGGTCATCATTCTTAAAATGAGAATGGCAAAATTGAGCCTATAGTGTTTTGGTTTAAGGGGCTCAAATTCATGCTTGAAAATCGAAAAGACCATGAAATCATACGTGAAACCAAGATCATGCTAACTGATAGTCCAAATTAAACTTAAATAATAATGAAGGCGACATTAGGCTAGCAAGTTTCACAACAATCAACTTAGCTTTTGAAGCATCAATATTCAACATAAGGACTTCAAAAGTTTTCAAGATTGCTAAGACTGATTACAATGACAAAATTTAAGTACTAAGGGTTCCTTTTTGAAAACAATGCAATGCAAAATATATGTGACTCAATCCTAAGAAAACATGCAATGCAACTTAAATGGAAAATATTTATGGTTTTTTTCTGAAATTTTTCGATTTTAATTGTTTTTTTTCAAAAACATATCTATCTACAATGCAACATGAGACTAAAAAAAAACAAAACACAATCATAAGCACAAAGGTGGTTCCTCCCCCAAACTTAAACTACACTGTCTCTGTGTAAGTCTAAGCGAAGAAAAGAAACCAAACAGAAGGCAAAGAAAACTAAATGTAAAGCGTATACAAAAAGAAAGGTGATGAGAGATGACCTCAATAAACATTGTGGGATGGATCGAATTCTCCATCGGAAGAGAATGTTCAGGATTCATTGTCCGAGAAAGGGCGCGGTGGGGGTGGGATCGACTTTGGTGATCCTGAGAATGGGTTTCTCTCTTTCCTCTTTGAGCGCCTTCGTGCCAACATCTCCTCTTCAAAGTCATTCATCTATTGATCTTGAAACTCAGAAAAATCAGATTCATACAAATCATAACCACTTCTTGAACAACTCACTTGCCTTTTGAACATCTCAGTAAGATTCTCAATATCATGAGCCATATTGTCCATTACTTTATCCATTTTCTTTACCTCTTTCTTCAAACACTACACTTCTTTCACCGTCTTTTTGATAACTCGATCCAGGAAAAGATTCCATCGAGTCAGCCTCATGTTTGCCAGATGGAGGTTTTGGACGGGTCCCGGCCTAAGCGGGATAGGAGTAGGTGCAGCAATATATCGACCACTTCCATAGATGGTAGGAGGGCGAGAACCGTGAGACTGCTGAGGTGAGAGACAGATTAGCATGTTGCTCTTGTCCATGAGTTCTTGAAACTTGTCTTTCTGAATTGAAATCACTAGAGTGGAAGAGTACTTGCATATCGAGTCTAAAAAGAATGTTGCACGAGCGAGAAAAGCTAGTGATATTCGGGTTAGGGAGAAGAGTATGGTGATCTGATCCTCCTTCTTAAAACTTGTAGACGAACTTGCCCTTGACCTTGCCAGATAAGAAATGTATTCGTGTCAGATACTTGACATCTATCAACCTGGGCTGAACCCCCTCGTCATCTTCGGGCAAGTCAACTTAAGCAAGGTCCAAGATTGGAGTCACAAAAATTCCTATGCTGATCTGAGGACTCTTATATGTTCGGTTCCATCCCTATTTCTGCAGCTCAAGAAAGCGCTGGCAAAGTAGCTTTACTGGGCTAAGCTTCGCGTCCTCTAAGCCAAGGAAAAGATCATAATTCCTCCGATATACACGGATCAACGACACTATTCCATGACTCATGAATGTGAGTTCTTCCTTGCTAATGAAGCCCACTTCACGCCTTGCAGAGAAAGAGTGTGATAGGATCTTGTGAACATATCGGGGTGCGGGGAGTCAGATTAGTGAAAACTTGATCTTCCCCGCTTCAAATGGTTTAGACTCGATGGTATTCTAAATGATGTCAATCTCCTCAGGTGCGTTGGAGCCATTTAAAATTCCATCCTTAGCAAACCCGAATTATGTAGCAATCTGAGCAAACGTGATACTGCAGTCAACTCCATCCCAACCCCTGAACTTGAGCAAACCATCTCCCAAATCTCCCCCGTCTTCATCCTCATCACGGAACTTAACCTCCATCGAGGCTAGAAAAGCACATGTGAACTCCCTGAAAGTTGGACTATGCAACTCCAAAAGTGAACTTATACCCATTCTCTACAACAATTGTTTGACCTCATCCTCAATACCCAAAGCATGTAGAGTGGTAGCGTCTGGCAGCACATAAGGCACAAACTCGCATTCCATCAACGAGTGGTACAAGGCTAGGTTCGTTTTAGTCCTCTTTCTGCGGTCAATATGAGTTGATGAATTGCGCGGGGGCGGAAAGAAGCTCGGTAATTCCGGACTTATTCTCTTTCTTGTATGGGAGGGTTGGCTCGGATTGTCTATACTTCAAATTTTAATTCCTTTCTTGATTTCAAAGTAGGGTTCAAGATTCGGGCGGGTATGCTATCTGCAAAAATTCCCAGACGTTTCATGCTTGCTCTCGTAACTCCTCTAATAATTTCCTTGCCTTTGTCTTCGGCGGGTATCCTTGTGCTTGACATGATTATATCTACAAAAGGAAAAGTCAAGACACAAGAATTCATTAAGCACAAAACCGATTCAAGAAAGACATATTCGAATATGCAATTGAATCAAGAACAATGGCCAATGGTTTAAAGCAATCCATACAATGTTCATTCTCATTCAAACTCCATTGTCACAATTCTTTTTCCTCAGGATGGTTCTACAAGATTTTGTAAGCACATGATGTTTAATAATCCAAATTGAGGTATATTTAATATAAAAAAAAAATCAAATTTGCCATGCATTAACTAGTCTTTGCAATTAAAAAATTTATCTACCAATTTCTCAAGAACATCAAGAACCCATAGACCTTGAAATTCCAAATTCATGAAATGAGGTTCTATAATTCAATGGAAATCATCAAGAATCAACAATGCAAAGGTTCTTTAATCACAAGACATACTAAACACACCCTAAATGGTTCCTAAAATCAACTTCAAAACTTGGTGAATAGTACCCACGAAAATTGAGTTCAAGAACTCATACCTTTGCTTTCTTGTAGAGGAGGATGAGTAGATAGAATAATAAGCAAAAGAAATTCGAATATTAGCCACAAAAATCGATGGAAATGGTTTAGTCTCTTGGCCAAAATCTAAAGATTTCTAGAGAGAAAATGAGTAAAAACGGGGTGTTGGTCGAATAAGGAAGAAGATTAAGCTAAGGAAGAATTAAAATAAATTTAGTTTTAAGGGTAAACAAGCTAAACCGAAGCAAAACCGAATCAAGCAAAAATCAGAATTTATATCGGTCAGCCTTAACTGATCTGGCTTATCGATGCTACCATGCTTTGAGCTCCCAATGACTGATCCTGGTCCTTAGCCGTTTGCTTAGCCGATTTCCCTCCTTTTTTGTGCTTCCTACATCCCTAATCATTTCTATATCTGAAAACATGACACTTAGCCAAAATTGATCCTCAATTAACCCAATATAAACTTAAGGAAATGAAATTGCAACTATATATAAAGGATAGTCATGGTATTTTCTCCCAAGTGAACTTGTTTAACGTCACTGAACTTGGCGTGTTGAACTTATTCAATCGAATTGATGCGGAGCACCACCAAATTCGAGCCTCGCAACTCTATCCGTGAGGATGTCAATTGTTGCTCTGATGTACTCCGCTTCACCTTCCATTGAACGAACCCTGTTGACGAGGTCAGATTGTATCTGCAACCTCTCAATCATTTGGTTCAAGGGGGTAACTCCATCATTGGTAGGTTACTGCCTACCACATTTCTTGCATCAAGTACTTGGCTACTTGATACTACGCTCCCAGCATCCTCAACTGCTCCATCGTTTGGTTCCTCCTGCAAACCATTGTTAACTCTTCCAACTCTTCCATCAGATGATGGCTGCTCAATAGCACCAATGTTCGTTCCAACTGGGAGATAAATTCTTCAACCGTCCACATTGTTCAAAATTATTTGTTTGGTGGCATAACTGAGATCAGCTCTTGTAGTTCAAAAAACATTTCCCTAGTATGATTGCTTTGTCGCTCCTCGTGGGTGAATCCATGACATAAAAATCTGTGTTGGTCCATTTGTCCTGCACCAGCATGCCTATACAACTGAGTACTCTGCTAGGCACTAGATACTGGCCTTCAGCACTTGCCAGATACAAAACCGTAGTGGGAGAAGGCACCAAGTCCAGATAACGACACACGTCCTTAGACATTATGTTCACAGCTGAGCTTGTGTCACAAAATGCATGTCCCAAATCACGTCCCAGTATCTTGATGGGAATGTGGTAACATCCAAATCTTCCACATGAGTTGTAAATTCCCTGAAACCTTTATGTGTATGTGGAATGTCCCACCCACAGGGGATCATTCTCATCATCTTCTAGACCGCCAATTGCATAAGATGCCTCAGATTCTCCAACACTAGACCCATCGTCAATCCCGAGAACAAACACTTGCTCTTCCCTCTAAGTCATGTTCTTTGACCTCTTAATCTCATAAAGTTGGATTCCATGTTTACCCAGATCCGAGCTGATTGCTCTGTTCTTGACATTTATGTCAGCCCTTATGTTTGCTAAGAACGGGCGTCCAAAGATGAGCGGGTCTTTTGGTTTACCCTCCAGGTACAAGATCACGAAGTCGGTAGGGATCTTTGCTTCTTTCAGCATAATAAGGAGGTCCTTGAGCATTCCAGCGGGTCTCTTCTTGGAACAATCTGCCATAACAATCGAGATCCTACAATCATCAAAAGAATAGCCTAGACTGTGAGCTACAAATAAAGACATTACATTAATACTAGCACCAAGATCGCATAAGCAGTTATCAAATTGAATCGAGTTTATATTGCATGGAAGAGTAAAACTCTTTGGATCCGCTAGTTTAGATGGATCAGCCTCGGGTTGAGGTGAATATGTATGCGTGTTGGTGCAGATTACCATATTGTCGAAGTCTTTTGTTCCAGCTTCAAATTCTGCTATCTTACCTCTGAGCTTATCTTTAAAAGCTTATGAACGTTGTTGGACTATCCAGCAATGCCTTGACCTTAGGTAATTTCCCCCTCATGACTTTGATATGCACTTTCAAGATCAGCCTTGACCTTAGCCAGATATCGACCAAGGAAAGGAAGCTTGGGCCTATACACCCTGAGTTCTTTCTTAACAGTCACTACCTCTGAAATCTGGTTCTGACTAGAGTCCCCCCCATCTTGAATCTCATCGTCCTCAATGATTCCTTCATAAATGATAGCCTTAGCAAATTCCTCCTTAGGGGACTCAGTCTTCCCTAGAAGGAGGCCCATTGGACACTTTGAAGAAGAAGCGATCTGAGCAACTTGGTTTTCAAGAGCCTTCACTTGAGAGGACACAATTTTGAAATTCACGTTCAAATCTGTGTAGAAGCCACCCTAGCGTGGATCTCTTTTTTTAAGGTAGCAAGGTCTATGGTGTAGTGTGTCTAACCCTCAAGAAGCTGCTTAAGCATGGCGTTTGTCTGATCTTTGTCTACACTTGCCAGTGCAACATTCCCTTGTTATTGTGGACAGGTTGGTGTGTAGGGTAACCTGGTGGTCTATCTGGATAACCTTGGTTAGGAAATGAAGGGGGGTTTGGGTATCCTTGGTGTGGGCAGGTCTTGTTTGCATAAGATCGGTTCGGATAGCTTTGGTTCAGGAAAAAAGGTCGATGCGGTGGGTAAACCTGATCTTGTGGGTTAGCCACGTTTGTGTTCCTGTAAGATAAGTTGGGGTTGTATTAAGGCATGTATCCATGGTTTCCCATATAGTTGACCTCTTCAGTCTGATATTCTTCAGAAATCACTTCATCAACATTCACAATGAGGTGAATCGTAGCTTGTTGAGCATTCAGAACTTTATCCATCTTCTCATTCATTGACTGAATCTCTTTTTTATAAGAGTCATCCTTAAGAGATGTGTTGCCCTTGTTGGTTCTCTCATAGTCTTCCCCGTGTTGGCTACTACTATGAGCCATATTCTCTATGAGAGTGAGCCCCTCATCCTCGGTGAGACCGTAAAAGTTTCCTTTGCTGGCACTCGTCAGCATCATCTGATATTTCTGATACAGACCCCTGAAGAAAGTGTAAAGCAGTCCAATAGGGGAAAACTCATGGTGCGGCCACTTAATCGTGTATGACCTGAATTTGTCCCATGTCTTGTCAAATGACTTTGTTCCCATCTGAGTAAACCCTGAGATCTTGTTCCAGAAGGAAACTGAAGGAACTGGTGAGAAGAATCGAATCAAAAATTTCCCCTTGCACTGCTCCCAAGTTGTAATGGAATCACGTGGAAGCTTCTTCTCCCAATCACGAGCTCGATCAGACAGTGAGAACGGGAAGAACCTGAGCTTAAGTGCGTCTTTACTAACGTCATTCATCTTCACTTCCCCACAAAGACTATCAAAGACATCGAGGTGTTCCAGGGGGTCCTCGTTGGCAAGGACATGGAACTTGCTTCCCTGAATCAACGAGATAAAGCAAGTCTTTATCTCGAAGTTGTTGTTGTTGATTGTTGGGGATCTGATGCCTGCACGAGGTCTGTGCACCGTTGGGTGATCATAAGCCCCGATTGTTTCAGATTGGTTGACAAGTGGGACGTTAACAGTTGGGACCTCTTGTACCCATTGGTAGTAGGTCTTGTGATTCGTGGAAACGAAGGTTCATACACCTGAAATCAGAGAAAACACAACAACAAAGTTAGCAAGTCTGAAGAAAACAATCTAGTCCCTAAAAGACACAAAAGTTCTATTGCTAATCTGAAGTCCCAAATCGGCAACAACGCCAATTTAATGATAGGTTTTTTTTACCCCTCTACTCCTATTGATTAGAAGAGTGAGGTAAAGAATAATGGAATGAAAGTGAAGATGTTTTGTGGGTATAATGTCAAACCAATTTGGGAGAGAATTAGATCAATATAACCTATAGAGTATCATATAGGTCTAAGCAATACAAGTTGTCTAACTGTCACTTAAAACAAACCTAATTAAGCAATTAACAAAGCAGTTATAGTAAGTGAATATAAGTAATTAAGGTTTAAGAAAATGATTAAAGGAAACTAAGCAACTGGCAAGAGCAATGATTTGAGATGATTCAATTCAGGAAAATGATGCACATAAACATAATCAATTGGATGTCATTCCTAAGATAAGTTTTAGGGGTCTATTTACCCCATTGTTCGATTATGTTGATGTACTGATGGACTTACCAGCCATACCACCGAGGTTTATAGACCTCCTCTATCTGCAGAAGTGTCACTTTCTGAGAGGACAAGCTATGTGATATGCTTACGAGTTCAGAGTTGCTATGGCAACACACCACGTCCTCCTCCCCTTCCCACAAATTACAGACCTGGGTAATCTGGGAGCCATCCATTTTGATCCCCATGTTGTTCTATTGTATTCTCATGAGGGGAATAACCCTTGGCCGATAGGTTCAATAGCTGTTGTGGAGCCAGAGGCTGAGGCTGA
Source organism: Biscutella laevigata subsp. laevigata (assembly GCA_900406315.1). Taxonomy (NCBI): domain Eukaryota; kingdom Viridiplantae; phylum Streptophyta; class Magnoliopsida; order Brassicales; family Brassicaceae; genus Biscutella; species Biscutella laevigata. Next base: position 11,239 of record OVAU01001193.1, read on the forward strand.
AGATGAGGATGAACCACCAGCTTATGGGAGTGCTCGGTACCACTAGTAAAAAAAACATTTAGCCACGCCAATTTTCGTGGGTATAAGAGTTTTTTCGTGGGTATAGAGACTTAGCCACGTATTAGCCATGAAAATAAATCTGTGGGTATAGCTTCATGACTAGACCATATTCGTGACTATTTCGTGGCATACCCACAAATATTGTCGTGGCTTTTCCGTGGGTATGAATTAAGAAATAAAAATTATATTATTAATTATTAAAATATAAAAAATATTAAGAAATTGTGACTGCTGTGGCCTGTGGCCGGACGTCGCCAGTGAAACCTCCTTGACCCGTGAACACTCCCTCGACGCGCATCACCCCAGGTGGAAATGCAAACTAAATCGTAAAGTTGCATTCGGGACTACTCAAACCTTGGTTCGACGAACAGGCTGATGTGAGGTAACCACTAGACCAATGTGAACTATGTGTTTAGTCTTAGCATAACTAAAATATATTACTACCTTGATTAAAATCATTTTAGTTTTTATTTATTTTGGTTATATTTGGTTTGGTTTGATTTTAAGTGATATGCTAGTGTGACCATATGGGGAGAAATGATTTATTGGTTTAGTTCGGTTCAGATTATTTGTGCTTCGGTTTAGTCTGTTTCTCGAAATTTTTTAAATTTATTGGTTTACTTCAGTTCGGATTATTTAAGATATAATTATATAAATATGTTTAATATACTATTGTATATATATATATATATATTATGTTGAAATAATAAGGGTTTGATAAGAGTAATAAATCATATAGGATACATTTCAGGTTTTCAATAAAGAATCTATGCACCTTAGCTCTAGATCATCGATTTCTTCTTAGTAGTCTCGAAAAGTCTTGAAGTTCGTAGTTTTAGATCATAATGTTAAAGAAAGATGGGTCATTGGTTTGTGTTGCCTGCTAGCCTAGATTGCATTCAATTATGCTATGAGTCTAATCATGAATATTAATTAGCATGATCAAATGTTTCACTTGTGTTTCATGGTTTCTTTTATTTCAAGCACGAGTTTGGGCACATTAGACCCAAACACTTTTAGTCCAACTTGGTTGTCCTCATTTTAAGGATGATGTCGTCTCACTAGGATGTTGGGAATGAAAAGAAAATAAAAAGCTTGGGTAGAACTAGGCCTGAGATTATGAGTTTGATGTGGAAAAGCTTGAAAAGAAAGGGTAGAAAGAAAAGAAACATAAAGGGAATGAAAAGAATGAAAAACGGATAGAATAAGAAAAGCCAAAGGCTTAATAGACTTTAGAAATGAAAGGAAAAATACACTCCTAAGTAGAAAGGCTAAGGAAAAGAAAAGAAAAAATGGAAATGAAATGATAAAGGCTTTGAAGTTAGATAAAAAGAAAAAGTCTAGTTTTAAGAAAAAAATCTTTATGTCAAAAAGTAAAAAAAATGGTGAAGAAAAAGGTTGAAAATAATAAAATTGAGTAGATAAGTCAAAGTTTGGGAGAATATAGATGTTCAATGTTGTATGCCCAAATTGCTCTTTGTCTCTCCTGATTTTGCTGTAATCCTTTCACTTCACGGGAGAAACCAAATTACAATCAACTTTAATGCCTTGTTTGGAACATTCTCTTTCTCATTGGAATCCCATTTTCTACCGAACTGATCGAACCCTTGTGTATTCATTTGATCATGTTTCACTCTTGCTAATTGAATGTAGGAAAGCATGATAGGTGGATCACCTTTGCTTAGTAATAATTGCGGATGGTGATATTGCCTGAATGATAAGACGAGTAGTTATGCTAAGTTGAAAACGCTCTCATCGATGAGTTTTGGTTGCTAGATTCTTGTTTTTCAAACTTCGACCCTTCGCTTGGATTTTGTTTTGCTTGAGGGCAAGCAAAGGATAAGTTTCGGGGAGTTGATATATTTTGATTTTAATGGTTTTGATGATCCGTTTTGTTGCATTTTGCATTATATTAAGATGCATTTAGAGTCTTTTTAGGTTACATTTGCATATAATTCGTGATTTTAGGTGCAAAGATGGAACTATTCAAAGAATGGATCAGAAGGGAAGGAAAAATGAGCAAAAACGGCTAAGTGTCAGGTTCCGAGTCATCATACCGGTCAGATCAGACCGCTGCACGCCAAGGAAACTCGTGGACAAATCGTACTGGTCACCAGCACACCGATATCCAGCCCGAGATAAATCAACGGGAGCAATAAAGAAAGAGGACCGGTCACACGCCACACCGGTGTGATGACTGGTGAAAATTCCAGCAATCACACGAACGAACAATACCGGTCACACATATTGGTGGGTCAGACCGGTATCACTTCTCTACTTTTAACAAATCCGAGCCAAACCAAGTTTAATGGGCCTTTTATTTTGTAAACTTTGACTAACTATATAAAGGGAGCCACAGTAAACTAAAACCATAATAGTTTTTCTTCTGAGTTATTTTTAGTTCTTAGTTTTCTTAATTCTTTTTGGAAGTTCTTATCTTTTTCCAGTTTCATTTTCTGATGTTTTTAGACCTACATCTTCTTTTCCTCATAACACTTTGTAATTGTGAGTTTAACTTCTGTTGCAATTGTTTTTCGTTTTATCCTTGCCTTGATCATTTACTTTACTGCTTTGATTTTATTTATTTCTTTCAGTCCTTATATGAGTCATGTCTAGAAACTCACAAAGTGTTCTAGGCATGATTAGTAAGTAATCTCTTATAGCTACGGATTAGGGTTAGAAAATGGTAGAAATGAATTGATAGAATGGTTTAGGGCTAGAATCTAATTATCTTCATATTATTCATGAACTCAATGCTAGATAAGGAGTTGCAGACTGATAAACTCAATTTTACTATGGATTAGTAAAATGGTCATCAATGTAGTATAGTGGGGGAGAATTTGTCGAACCAATCTCAGATGGTAACAACGCACTAATTATGTGATGCTAATTCGCTAAGTCTAGGTGGAATCAATAGGTTATGTTTGTCCTTAACAATCCTTATTAAGCAGATTTAGTAAAATAAATATAAGTACATAAAGTCAACCAGAAAGTCAACGAGATCGAAGAAAGCGTAAATTCAAGAAATTAAAGCAAGCACATGGACCAGGGCAATCAAATTGAGCAGTCAATTGAGTTACTAATGATGTTCAATTTCACAATCTAGGTTGTCTTAAGTCTAAGAATCTCAATTCTATGCTAGTTCACTCTCGTGATAAAAACCCCTTTACTAATCATGCAATCACACAATCTCTTGGCCGATGACACAATTAAGAAGCAATGAGAACAATTTCATGCAACAATTTATCGATCCTTAAACAATCTCTTGGAAAAGATCAATAAACAACATGATTACACTATAAGAAAAGCGTTCATTGATAGCACTCCACCATAGCACGAAATGCCTAAATGCTATCGTAGACTGTTTTCAGATTTTTCGGTCATCTGTTATAGCACAAAAAATGTTATTCTATAATTTCACTAAAAATGAACTGAAATTGTACTTAATCCAACTAGCACTTGCTAATTACCCCTTCTATCATCAAATTTGTTCAATTAGATTGTTAATTAAGTTCACAAAACTAAAAAAATTAAAATCAATTTTTATAGCACTCTGCGACAGCCGCATTTAAGAAATGCGATTGTAGATGTTTGTTAAATTTTCGATACTATATAATAGCACGAAAAACACGATGTGCTAGAGTTTTCCACCACTTGGAAAAAAATTTCATGAAATTTTTCACGAACAACACTTACTAATTTTTTCCAATTCCCTGTATTTGGTTTTAGGGATTGGATGGGGTTTAGGGGTTAGATGTTGTGTTAAAGGGTTTTACTTCATACTTGTGTTTTGAGGTTATAGTTTGAACTATTTCAACACTCNTTCGGTCATCTGTTATAGCACAAAAAATGTTATTCTATAATTTCACTAAAAATGAACTGAAATTGTACTTAATCCAACTAGCACTTGCTAATTACCCCTTCTATCATCAAATTTGTTCAATTAGATTGTTAATTAAGTTCACAAAACTAAAAAAATTAAAATCAATTTTTATAGCACTCTGCGACAGCCGCATTTAAGAAATGCGATTGTAGATGTTTGTTAAATTTTCGATACTATATAATAGCACGAAAAACACGATGTGCTAGAGTTTTCCACCACTTGGAAAAAAATTTCATGAAATTTTTCACGAACAACACTTACTAATTTTTTCCAATTCCCTGTATTTGGTTTTAGGGATTGGATGGGGTTTAGGGGTTAGATGTTGTGTTAAAGGGTTTTACTTCATACTTGTGTTTTGAGGTTATAGTTTGAACTATTTCAACACTCTATTCTACAAAAATAAAAACTATATTTTATATATATATATATATATATATATATATAGTGTTACATTTCAATACATATTCAATAATAGAATCAACTTTTAAATATTTAAGATTTTGACATATGATAGCATTATTTTAACGCTATCGTATCATTAAATTTCATATGGCGGGAACTT
>OVAU01001194.1:0-15740 GCA_900406315.1 Biscutella laevigata subsp. laevigata
TATATTCTTTAAAGTGACTATAAAATAATACTATAGAGATATTAAAATTATCAAAAAAAACCATATCTAAAAATAAAATTCAAAAACTAAAACCTAAAAATCAGAATTTTTGCGTTAGGATCTCACTGATGGTTTTATATCTCACTTGAGCAAAATAATTTGAATAAACAAAAAACATAGTCATTAGTCAATGATTTAAGTCGTAACTAATATATTTAAGTTGACCAAAAATTTTCTTTACACGCAATGATATGAATTGGTTAATATTTACACAACTACATACATTTTAAGATTAATTAACGACAAGAATCTCACATAATAATTTTTAAACGAGAGAGAGAGAGAGAGAGAGATCTGTTTTGGTTTCAGAAGGGCGGCTAAGTTAGTTACTGAAATTCTGCTATTATACGCCGATGATGTGACTGAGTATACGAATTGCGTTTAATCAGTCAAATCTGCAACAATCTTCCCTTTTTTCATACATTTCCTCTCTCTCACTGATTCAAATTCATTTCAACGCTCAAGCTAAAGTCAATCATCATCAGGTATTATTAGATCATCTGATTTCTGTTGATCCCGTAACTGAATTCCGCCCAAAGTCTTGATTCTTCCTGTTTCTGATCTATCTTCTTTTGTTCTGCAGTTTCTCTGAAGATACAACTCGATCAGGGTTTTGTGCTAAGACGTTGAAGTTGTAGAATCGGTGTGGATTGGAATTAGGGTTTATGGATTGGATTTGTGAATTAATAGTTTGATTTGTTTGTGTTGGGTATATATTAATTTTCTAGAGCTTACTTATGGGGGGTTGCGTAAGTTCTAGACATAAGCTTGTTAGAAGAAAGTCGTCACTGAAAGATTCCTCTCCCTCGCCGGAGAAACTTTCCTCATCGAAGAGGATAGATGATTGGATCCAACCGGAACTTGGGTTTGAGAGAACGAGTAGCAGAAGAAGTTCCAAAGTTAGATTGATTGAATCCCAAATGTTTAGTTCCAATAGGTTTCATCATGAGAATCCTGAGGAACATATGGATCAAACTTTGTATGATCAAGAATTGATAAATCTCTCTACTGCTGTTGTGGATTTGGAGATTGATCCTAAGGTTATAAAACCAAAGCTGAAGAGATTGAACAGCAGAGACTGCAAAAGATTTGATGATCATCATCAGGATCCGGAGAAGAATCCAAAGATTGAAGCTTTGGTTCATAAGGAACTGAAGAGGAACTCGAATTCTATTGGTCCGAAGCACTCAGAGGTGAACCACGTGGCAGCAGGATGGCCAATTTGGCTGGTCTCTGTTGCTGGTGAAGCATTAGTGGGCTGGTCTCCACGTCGAGCAAATACTTTTGAAAAACTTGAGAAAGTGAGTTTCTTTACTCAACTCTCTTTGATCCCGATCCTGTTTTTATTTGACATACAATTTTGGTTCGGTTTTTTGGTTTTAGGTTATTTCAGGTTTTCAATGAGTTATTGAATTGTACCGATAATTTTGGACCACTCCAGATAATTCGATTAATTTCAGATAATTTGGTTTATTTTCAATATTTTGGTTTAATTTCAAAAAACAAAATTCGGTTAACCGAACCATTTCATTTTTTCATCCGATCGATATTGATTAATAATCGAAATCGAACCTAAACCAAAAAATTTGATTAGGTTCGGTTTTGAATCTTAGACCTACTGTTTTTCTTGTGTTAATAGAACCTGTTTTTGTGTTTGTGGTTGATACAGATTGGTCAAGGAACATATAGTAGTGTCTACAGAGCTCGTGATCTTCTTCATAACAAGATCGTTGCGCTTAAAAAAGTCAGGTTTGATCTTAACGATATGGAAAGTGTGAAATTTATGGCGAGAGAGATCATAGTGATGCGACGACTCGATCATCCTAATGTCTTGAAACTTGAAGGATTAATAACTGCATCTATTTCATCGTCACTCTACTTAGTTTTTGAGTACATGGATCATGATCTCTTAGGGCTTTCTTCAATACCCAATGTCAAGTTTTCAGAACCTCAGGTACTGTTCATAATATGAAATAACCGACTAGAAATATCAACCAAAGCCCGAAGTAAAATGTGAAATATCATAATGGATGTTGCATGTGAGGTACTTCAAATATGGGTAAAAGTCAAATTGAACCCGAGATCTGAAGTAATAGATGAAAGATCTGAAACTAAATCTAAATCTTCAATATCTATTATTATTTTAAAATGTTTAAATTAATTTTTAGATATTTAATATATTTTAAATGTTTTGATCTCAATTTAATGTTCATTTTTGTACTTTTTTGAAAAAATTTCAGCAAATAGTTTAAATTTTCGGGTTTATTAAATATTTGCAGTATTTTTACTAATTTTGGTTGAAAATACCGGAATCCAAATCGAATCTGGAAAGATCCGAAAGTATTTCAATATCTCAAAACATGAAATATCCAAACCAAAAAATAAAATAATTCAAATAGATATTCTAAGCTTAAACCCGAAAATCCAAAATTTAAATGGATCCAAATCAAACCTAAACTAATGCCCAAATGTCCAACATTTGCTTTACAAAGTTTACATCGTTATCTTTTTGGGGAGCTTCAAAATTGATTTCTTTAATGCCTATGTTGTTTAGGTTAAATGTTACATGCAACAGCTTCTAAGTGGACTTGAGCATTGTCACAGTCGTGGTGTTCTTCATCGAGATATAAAGGGATCAAATCTACTGATCGATAGTAATGGAGTATTGAAGATTGCAGATTTCGGTTTAGCTACATTTTTCGACCCTGCACACACTGTTCCATTGACAAGCCATGTTGTCACTCTTTGGTACCGACCACCTGAACTTTTGCTTGGATGCACTCATTATGGTGTTGGTGTCGATCTATGGAGCACTGGTTGCATCTTAGGAGAATTGTATGCCAGTAAACCGATCATGCCTGGCAAAACCGAGGTATACACAGTCTTCTACATATCTTTTGGATATTCGGTTTTCTGATATTGATTTTAGTATTTTGTATTCAAATAGGATCCAAAATGATATCCGTTAGGTTTCAATTCGGTATTAATTTATATAGTTTTTTTTTCGTTTGGTTAATAAATATCCAAACCGATAAATTTTAATTGAGATACATTAAAAATAAAACAAAAAATTGTATATTTGGTTCGGTTTCGATTATGTATATTCAAATTTTTGGATATTTTAGACCATTTGAATTGAAATTGGTTCAGTTTCACTCGATTTTGGTTTTTATCCTAAATACTCAAATCGGTTGGTATTGTGAATCATGTTTTAGATTTGGATATCCGTTTGGTTCATGGATAATTTAAAAACTATCACTCAGTTAGTTTGTTATATCTAAATCCGATCTAAAACCGAATTTTCGATTCAATTTCAATTCGGTCCATTCGGATTGGATTTTTTTGCCCCCAAATTCTGAGTCCCATCTTTGTTTATACTCAAATGTAGCTCTTTGATCTTTATAGGTAGAACAATTGCATAAAATATTCAAGCTGTGTGGTTCACCAACAGAAAATTACTGCAGAAAGTATAAGTTACCATCTTCAGCTGGATTCAAAACTGCAATGCCTTATAGAAGGAGATTATCAGACATATATAAGGACTTTCCTGCAAGTGTTCTTTCACTTCTAGAGACATTACTTTCCATAGATCCTGATCATCGAAGCTCTGCAGAATGTGCACTTGAGAGTGAGGCAAGCTTTTTTCCTCTGTTCTTGGTTCCATTTGACATTAAAGCAGTTTTAGTACTCATCACCACTCTGTTCTTTTGTTCTTGTCAGTACTTCAAGACCAAACCATTTGCTTGTGATCCATCTTGTCTACCAAAATATCCTCCTAGTAAAGAGATTGATGCGAAAATGCATGATGAAGCCAAAAGGCAACAACACATGAAGCATCAAAAACAAGAAAGGCAAGACTCTCAAACAAGAAGATCACACGAGAGAAAATTTACACCACCGGTTAAGGATAATCACTCTTTATCAACGATAGTGGAGGTAAGTAACTCTAAAACATAGCCCTACGATTTTAGTTCGTTCGGTTAGCGTAGTAGTTCAGTTAATCGGTTACTTCGATTTTCCACCGATGCTGAAATAGAAAACATTCGGTTAAAGTTCGGTATTCAGNGCCCTACGATTTTAGTTCGTTCGGTTACCGTAGTTCAGTTAATCGGTTACTTCGATTTTCCACTGATGCTGAAATAGAAAACATTCGGTTAAAGTTCGGTATTCAGTTAATTTGAATATTTTTAAAAAATTATCAGTATTAACCGAATTATATAAATAAACCGGATAATTTGAGAGTTTTTTTGGACATATTACGATAATTTGGATTTATTCGATTCAAATATTTCAGTTAAAGAACCATTAACCGAGTGAAATTTTAGTTCATTCTCATCGGTCCGTTGATGAAAACCAAAAGTCCGAGTTAGTACCGAATGTTGGATTCGGTTTGGAATCAGAAGCCGAGTAAAACATATAGCTGATTAGTGTTAGTGATCAAGAGGTAAATCGTTGTTTCTTGTGGCAAATGCAGAAACAATATAAAGATTTCAACAGAAACGATAGTTTCAAGTCGTTTAAGGAGGAGAGGAGTTCTCATGGACCAGTTCCTGATTATCTAAACATACACACCAGAAACAATCCAAGTGAGAGAGTATCAACGTCAGGTCCATTGATGAGCAAGAAAAACATGGCCAAGTCAAAATTGTATGTGAAGGAGAATGCAGCTCCTAGATACCCTCCATCTAGAGTTAACCCCAAGAAGTTATTGGGCTCAGTCTCCTCCAGAACTCTACTAGATCGTCAAGAACAACCAGTCGTCGTTAATCCAAGAAGAACAGATATAAGAGCATACAATAGAGCTGATACAATGGATAGTAGACATATGATTACACCTCTTGATCCATCTTGGGTAAGTCAATGATCTCTCTTCTCATTTTGCAGTTTAAGAGTGTGATCAATCGGTTTGGAATGTTCGATTTTTGGTTTTTTTTTTTTTTTAAATCTGTTCATTCAATTTTGGTTACGGTTCTTTTGATTTAGACTTGATTCGATAAATTATTATTCAGTTCGATAATTTTGTCCGGCCTTCTTGCAGATTTTGCAGAAACTGAGTTTTTTTTAAATATACATTGTTGTTGTACAGTATAATCCTAGTGACAGCAACATATACATTTCGGGACCATTGTTGTCTGAGCCAATCAGAGTGGATCAGATGCTTGAAGAACATGTCATACAACTTGAAGAATTTACTAGACAAGACAAAGCTAAACAGCAATTAGGAGGATCATAGTTTCTGTTTAAGCAACGATTGTTTTGAAATCATAGGGTTTGATCTGTTCATACAATAAATTGAGAGTGGTGTAAGCAACAAATTGAGAAGAAAAAGTAATGAAACTGAAGATCAGAAACTTAAAAGTCATTCTCATACACAGAAAACTGTGTCAGAAGGTGTCCTAAGATTTATCTGATTTCTCATCATCTCTTCAGTATCAATTTGGATTGAAACCAAAACGTCAAGCCAAGGAATAAAAAACCTTCAAAACCAAAACAAAAATTCGAATGAAAGTGAGGAGAAACTGGTATGAATCAGAAAGAACGTAGCGAGTTGAAATTTTTATCGATCATATAGAACATCACCGATCTACAACTTTCATCACATTCTTCACAAACACCTTTTTGAAGATCATAGAATTTCACACAGAGAAATACAGAAAACATAAGATAGAAAACCCGTGAAGATTTAAGAGTTGGGAACTCAATCGGCTACATATATAGGAGATGAACAAGAAACCCTAAACCTAAGAGCATGTTTGGACACAAAGTACAGCTTGAGTTTTGTTTGGATATATACGAAACTATTCCGATTTGGCCCATCTTTGAAACGACGTCGTTTGGGCATCACTTGCACCGTTTCTGATTTTAGAGCTTCGTATTTTTTAAACCAATAATAAAAATTACAACTTTCTTTCAATTTTCTCGGAGAAAGCACTCTCTCACAACGAGATCGATCAAGCCATGTCGTTGCTACATACTTTCAAAGAGACTTTGAAGCCATGTGGCACTCTCTCATCATCTTCATCATCATTACGAATCTCGTCAACACAAGAATTGGAACCACCGAGAAAACCTCCCAAATCGTCTCTCTCACAGCAGCTACTGCGTCTCGATGATTCATACTTCCTCTCCTCCAAGCACGAATCTAGAATCTCAAAAACCCAGGTCGAAGATTCTATTTATGGTGAAGATGATCACAAAAGAAAGATCAAGTTTGACGAAGAGAAAAAAGAAGAAGAAGATGAGAAATCAATTGAATTCGGGAGACCCGGATTAAACCGGGCTGAATTTGACTATACCGGTCCTTATGAACCACTTTTGCTGTCGTCAATCGGAGAGATTCCGATCATACAGGTAATTTTCAGACGAAAGTCATAGTTTTTCTCTCATTTTGAATGGAACCAAGTGTTGATGATTCTTTACAGATTATTTGATCTTATGTGTAGGTACCAGCTTCTATAAACTGTAGATTACTTGAGCATCAGCGAGAGGGAGTGAAGTTTCTGTATAATCTCTATAGAAACAACCATGGTGGGATTCTTGGTGATGACATGTGAGTTCTTCCTTCCGCATTTGAAGCTATTGCTGTAATAAGTTATGAATGTGATGATGGAACTCTGATAACAAGTAGTGACTCAGGGGATTAGGGAAGACGATTCAAACAATTGCATTTCTTGCTGGAGTGTATGGAAAAGAGCGTGACGCTAGTGATATGTCTGTTTCAGATTGTGAAAAGGGTCCTGTACTAATAATCTGTCCATCTTCGATTATCCACAATTGGGAGAGTGAGTTTTCTCGATGGGCAAGCTTCTTCAAGGTTTCTGTATACCATGGAGCAAACCGAGAAATGATCATGGAGAAACTCAATGCGCGGGGTGTTGAGGTACTTGTAACTAGCTTTGATACATTTAGAATCCAAGGACCTATTTTGTCAAGGATTAATTGGGAGATAGTGATTGCTGATGAGGCACACCGGTTAAAGAATGATAAATCAAAACTGTATGAGGCTTGCCTTGAGATCAAAACGAAGAAAAGGATCGGTCTTACTGGTACAGTGATGCAGAACAAGATCAGTGAACTATTCAACCTTTTTGATTGGGTAGCTCCGGGATCATTAGGCACTCGTGAACATTTCCGAGATTTCTATGATGAACCGTTAAAGCAAGGACAGAGAGCAACTGCACCTGAAACATTTGTCCTAATTGCAGATAAGAGGAAACAACATTTAGTCACTCTTCTGCGTAAGTATATGCTAAGGAGAACAAAGGAGGAAACCATTGGTCATCTCATGATGGGGAAAGAAGATAATGTAGTCTTCTGTCAAATGAGCGAATTGCAGAAACGAGTTTATCAAAGAATGTTGCAGCTCCCGGAGATTCAATGCCTTGTGAATAAGGACAATCCTTGCGCTTGTGGAAGCCCACTTAAGCAATCAGAGTGTTGCAGGAGGATTGTTCCTGATGGAACAATGTGGAGTTACCTTCATAGAGACAACCCTGACGGTTGTGATTCTTGTCCTTTCTGTTTGGTTCTTCCATGCCTTGTGAAACTTCAGCAGATAAGCAATCATCTTGAGCTTATCAAGCCAAACCCAAAAGATGAGCCAGAGAAACAGAAGAAGGATGCAGAGTTCGCATCTGCAGTTTTTGGGAAAGATACAGAGTTAGTAGGAGGTGTTTCCGCAAGTGAGAGCTTCATGGACCTTAGTGATGTTACACATTGTGGGAAAATGAGAGCTTTAGAGAAGTTGATGGCTTCTTGGATCTCAAAGGGTGATAAGATACTTCTCTTTAGTTACTCTGTCAGGATGCTGGACATACTGGAGAAGTTTCTGATAAGAAAAGGTTACAGTTTTGCAAGACTTGATGGTTCTACTCCAACTTATTTACGACAGTCTCTTGTAGATGACTTCAACTCAAGTCCTAGCAAACAGGTTTAAACCAAACCCTTTGTAGAAGTAAATCCTCTTTCTTTTTACCTACTTGTGATCTGATGATTTAATGAAGCTTTTTGTGTCAGGTTTTTCTGATATCAACTAGAGCTGGTGGGTTAGGACTAAACCTTGTGAGTGCAAACCGTGTGGTCATATTTGACCCGAATTGGAATCCATCTCATGACTTGCAAGCACAAGATAGATCATTTCGGTATGGACAGAAACGTCATGTGGTGGTGTTTCGTTTGTTAGCTGCTGGTTCCCTTGAGGAATTAGTTTATACAAGACAAGTATACAAACAGCAGCTCTCAAACATTGCGGTTTCAGGGAAAATGGAGACAAGATACTTTGAAGGGGTCCAGGTAGACAAATCTTAATCAAAGTGCTTCGAGAAGTTGATCTCTCATCTAATTTTTGTGGTACTTGTGATCAGGACCATAAAGAGTTTCAAGGCGAGCTATTCGGGATTTCAAATCTGTTCCGTGATCTCTCTGATAAGCTGTTTACTAGCGAGATTGTTGAGTTGCATAATGAGAAGAAGAGGTCATTGTTTGAGACAGAAGATGAGGAAGAAGAGATCTCTTGCTCTTATAAAACCGAAACAGAGGAACCTACACTTAAGGACTTAGGTAAAGAATAAGACTGATTTGTGTCTTTCCCTTGATTACTTTTTTTTGTGGTGGTCTAATAAATCTTTGTGCAACTACGAATAGGCATTGTGTATGCACATCGAAACGAAGACATCATCAACTGCGGAGGGACAACATCAACATCTGTGTGTTTAAATGGAGACGGTAACAGCAATGGGAACTTACAGTGTGAGGACCGGAAAAAGAAAATAAAAAGTTGCAGGGAGGAGGATATGTCCTCTTCAAACAGGGAACAAAAAAGAGATAAGTACAAGATACTGTCTGAGTTTAAAGGCATGGAGATATTGGAGTTTAGCAGATGGGTACTATCAGCTTCTCCATTTGAAAGAGAGAAGCTACTTCAAGATTTCTTAGAAAGTGTAAAGTAAACATCATGTGGTTAATCAATTGTATATAATAAGCTTAAAAGATGCACACAATGCGCATGTTTTCGTACATACGACAAGGCGAATCAACAAAATTGTACATAGAACTCACTGGCTACCTTCTCTGTGCCTTGAATCTTGAAACTGGTTTTGATGGTTGAGACCCTGAAGACTGTTTACATAAGAATAAACAAAGAAAAAACTGCAATAAGAATCATGTTTGATAGTTGATACAATGCGAGTGTTGTGTTGTTCGTGTGGTAGAAAAGTACCTGCAATTGGCCGTGTGTGTTGATTTCTACATTATCGGGGCGCTCTAGGATCGATCCAGTAAAAGCCTGCACGATTTAGATCAGATTTTGTTACGACCTTTAAGGAAAATCAGATCTACCTGAACAACTAACTACTAGCAAACGCTGGAGCAAAAGAGATATGTAACCTTGTTAGTATCAAACTCGGCCGCTGGTTTTTGTCTAGGTGACTGCACCCAAAAATGTTGGCATGGTGATTTGTGAGATGCTTGTTAAAGGTCAATTTTTGATGTAGAAATATGAGCATAATGCAAGGCCTTATTAGCTTGATTTCCAATGCAAAACTAATCTATCGGGATCCCAGTCATAGCTTATAGTATAAGATCCAAATACCTCAATCTTATGTGGTCCTACAACATTGGTGTTTGCCTTTGCTCCCTCTGGTTTGATACACTGCCATATTGCAATAACAGACGATATCTGAGAAGGAGCTATAAAACGCTAATGAAAAAGAGAAGATAACAATGAAAGGCTTTTCTTACAGTCAAGAGATCATCTAAATCTTTGAGTGGACGCTTCTCTGGCAACACTTCAATAACTCTGCCTTCGACCCTTGGCTGGATTGAAAGTAATTTAAAAACATTGGGAAAAACCATAAACCATAACCATATGTGAAATAACCTTGGAAGATACCTCTGAATATCTCGGTTCGTGAATGGAAGAGGAGCTATGACCGGAAGCTTTTTTAGGAACAGATATGTCACGTTCTTGTTTCCCGTGTGTAATCCTGTCATCGTCTGTCTTACTTCTAATTCCTTTTACCATATCATGCTCACTCTCCTCCACACTTTCGATTGGAGAATCATGTGCTTCACTTCTATCATCTTCATCATCACACTCTTCTTGTTCTTCTTCGATTTCAAGTTCATTTAACCTCGACATGATCCGTGCAAAGTCATCGTCTTCAATTCCATCTTCTGCAGACTCTCCTCCAGGAAGACCAGAAAGCTCTTTTTCACTCGACGGAAGCACAATTGCAGAAGAATCTTCTTCCACATACTCTTCTCTTATCTCAACAAGTCCTTCCTATAAGAAATGACACAACACAGCGTAAATACAAAAATGTCCACCAAAAAAGACACAACGAAGTAACCAATTATCCACTCATTTAACAAACCTACCGCTGCTTCTGAAGCAGTTGTATTGAAGAATGAAGCCTCCGTTTGAAAATCTTGAATCTCAGCTTTAAGAGAATGAATTTGGGACTGTAAAGTCTTGTCTCTTCTCTTCAAAACGTCAATGGTTTGTTTCGATGTTCTATCAGTATAGTAATTCTCTCCCAACAACACCTATGCAAATCACACCAAAAAAAACACTTCGAAATTTAAACTAATTACATTGAAATCGAAAATGGAGAAGCAGAAAAACATGAAGCCTACCAAACACTCGTTGGTGTGGATCAATCGACCCGGGAAAAAAGCCATTTTACCAAACGGAACCTGAGAGCAAGCAGAAACCACCGTACTGATGAAATTAAACGCTAACGAAATTAGACTACAAGAGGAAACGTGAAGAAATGGAAGAACATTCACCATAACATTGTGATGGAGCTGCTCTGGAAGCTTCTTAACGAGACTGATGAGATTGTCGTTTTCATCGACGAACTGTTGAAGACGATTCATCTCTCCCCTTTTCTCGTTGATTTTCTCCTCCACATAACTTGCCGCTTTACGTGTCTCCTCAGCTGAGAACAAAGACGCAATCGGCGTCACTGTTCCCTTCGCCGGCGAATTCATACCGTCAAGGGTTTAAGCACAACGATGACAGACAAGTAACCAATTAACAGAAAAAGAAATAGAGAGTCCGTCAAGTGATATATACAGCATAAAAAGGCTTCTAAGTTATAAAGAACTTGATGGGCTCAATTAATAAAATAAATAGGCCGATATTATAAAGTACTTGATGGGCCGTTATAAGATGAGAAGGCTCGTAATAACACACTCACTTGATGTGCTTTTTCACTTGTTTTCTTTAGTAGATAGCTCAAGTATTTCGACGACAATCTGAGGCACTTGTGTCTATAGCTCAAGTATCTCGACGACAATCTGAGGCACTTGTGAAAAGAATGTCTTTTGGTAAGATCAACGAAGTCTCTGGAGCAAGTGATTCAGTTAATGTAATGAATTAGGAGGATATATATTCAAAACTATTGTTCATTGTGATATTTAATATTCAGTTTAATAAAGTTGAATCAGGAAACACATTAGATAATGTACTCCTACTATTACACGCAAGTCACACAGGACAATTTGGTAATGAAACAATTTACAAAGTGAAAGTAAGGTTCAAGAATTCATGAACAATTCAGTCTGCTTCAGGCAAACAACTATCTCATCTGACCAGCAGAAGCGCTGCTAGCTGCAGATACTGTTGTTGGTCGAGTCATCATTGTTCTTCTCTCGGTTCGTTTGATCACTCTAAGATTGGGCGATTTTGGTTTCGTGGTCTCCTTGTGGGACCTGCTTTGTTATATATGAATACTTTTTAGTTCAATAGGAAAAAAAGCAAAGAGATGATTCGTGCTTGAACTGGAACTTACTTCTGAGGTAAGAAGGGTTTGTTGAAGTTAGGGACAGGTCTAGCATGAGGAACCATTGTCTTTCTCATTTGCTTTAGATACCTCTCCTCCTCCACCATTTTTGCAGCTTCATTCTCTTCACGGTATCTCTTATACTGATTTTCCTTCTCTTTGATCTGGTTCAAGATAATTTGTCAATTGGAGGAATTTAAAGGTTATAACGAAATGAGTGAAAAAGTCTTACCTTCTGGTCAAAGTCTGCTCGCTCGACAGCTCGATGCTCTACATGGAGATTGAACTCCTGAATTTCCGTGAGGGGCTTTCTTACTTTCTCTGGAACAGGGATGGGATCTCTGTTTCACAAGCCATTGTGAGTTTTTTGAGATTGCAAAGTCTCTGGAGGAAAAGGTAAGGACGGTCACTTACTCTTTTATAACTGGTTGTGCTTTTAAGAGTCTTTTCTGAGCTTCTTCTCTCTCCATTCTCATTCTCTCTTCCATTTCTCTTCGCACTTCATCTTCATGCCTTACTAGACTCTCTAACTGGAACGGTGCTGGTTTCGTGCACTGTTTAGGTTCTGGTTTTGGTGGGACCTGATAGTTGGATTACAGACGATTGTCAAAACAATCCATTCGAAAATCAAAGTAAGGAAGGAATTTGTGCATACCACTGGATAGTCGGTTGTGTAAGGATATGGATTTGCTTTTGGAACTCTGGCCCTTTCAACTTCTATCTGTTTTTGAAAAAATTCCAGTGCAAACCTCTTCTCTTTCTCAGCGCCTCGTTCCTGGATTCAACAAAGTAAGTAAAAGAACAGTTAAGTTAAGAAAAAGTGAATTGTCAATTTTGACCTAAAGAAGTTGTTTTTTTGTATGCATACTTCTGTCCGAAGATGGAAGGGGTTTGGAGCAGTGTTCCTTGGTAGATGCTTTTCATGGCAAGGTTCAGAGTTCAATGAGAGCTGACAAAGAAAATTCTACGTTAATTACTGGAGCGTAACTGAAGAAGATTTGCATTGAGCTCATTTTGTTTGTTGAAACATACCTTGTCGAATATATCTAAGACAGAACTTGTGCTCGATATCCTATCATCTGTTGCAAAGTGGAACTCTTGAGGTATGGTTATGTGCTTCTTGGTGTTGCAAAAGATGCCCATCTCGCCTTTACTTTCAAATATCTGGATAGTTTGGGTTGATATTATTTTAAGTTAGATCAAGAGAGAGATTAGTGAAGAAGAAGATAACTATACCACTTGAGTAGTACCTTTTTGTTCAAAGGTCTTGCTTTGAATTTTGGCGCCTTCTCGAGTTCCTCTTGCTCAAGTTCCGTCGTAGATTTTGCTTTAGTAGGACGAGCTCGGAGCATTGTTTGGAGCTGAGGGCTCTTTGGTTCCGTAAGGTGAGGCCTCCAGTCATTATGCTGCGTGCGTAGAAAACATAAGCATATTAGATGGAATGAAACCAAGCGATATAAACACATACGATATTTAGTTGGAATAAGACGAGCTCTATACCTGCTTAGACACTTCCGTTGAAGCTATTGAAGATGTCTCTGCATGCTGGCTAGCCCTCGCCATTGTTTTGAGATGAAACTCCTGCAAAAGTAAGATCATATGAGCCCATCGTAGATCACTGTTCTTATAAAAAAATTAGATAATCTGCTGTCATGTGTCTACCTGAAATTCTGGCGGCTGTGGTGTGCTTCTTTGTGGTGCAGGCAAAGCTGGAGCTGCCAAAATCTGCATCAAATAAGAGAAACGCATTGCTAAACCATATTTAGATTTATCTTTCTAAAAGTACAGATGTACCGCTGTGAAACCAAATGCATTACCTTCTTGTTCACAGGTCGAGCTTTAAACTTGGGAATCTTTGCTAACATCTCTTCCTCAAGCTCTGCACTGCTCTTAACTCTCAAAGGACGAGCCCGTTGTGATGTAACAAATTCTGGTTCCTTCGGCCTTGTCAGTGTTAATTTACCTCGGTTCTGTACAAGGAAGTTATCAACCATCCTGGAAATTACTTGGCGAGATTCCAAGAAAAGAAAAATGAAGCAGAGAAATTATCGATCGCTTATATTACCTGTGGAAGAGAAGTGTTGCCATGAGGCAATGATGAGTCTCGTGTGTTTGTTTGGAACTTCTTCATCAATTCAGCAGTTGATAAGAAAGGTGCAATTTGCTCACGGACATAAACCTTAAGAAGTGCAGAAAAGAATTGAGAGGGTCTGACAGAAAATTTATGTAAGTATCCATGAATCGCAACACACCTTTCTGTTTTCCTTCGGAGTTTGCTTAGAGACTGAAGGGCATACATTGAAACCGGTGTTAACGAGACCTTGTCTTGTCTTGTGGAGCAAAGTAGTCGGTTTTGGATTGAGAATCTAGATAAATCAATAACAAGGAAAAAGTTTCAGTCATGCAGTGAGATATAAGTGAAGCTTGCTGATACTGAAACAATTTGGCTCACCGGTCTTGATTTTCCATCATCTAGCTTTTGCCTCTTGATGGCTTGATTTTCCTGAATCAGATTGGTATTGCCAGCTACGTTCTTAACATTCGCTTCCCTGCAGTGAGCAATTCAACACATAACAAAACGATTACCAGATGAAACTGAAACTACATTGGGATATCAAGATTGTTATTCAGAATGTAAGCGACCTTTTCACACTTTTCTGATGACTGCCTTTCGCTTGAGACGACTGTAACTGGTTTCTCGGCCTAAGCGCAGACGGATTCTTCAGTAGGCTAGCTATCTTTCTAGCAGTTGGCTGCTTCTTAAGGTCCGTCGACTTTCCCCCTCGAGAAAATTGAAGTGGCGGTTTGGGTGTGCAAGCTTCTGGGTTAGCAGGAGGAGTGTTCTCCTTGTTTTCTGTCCGTTCGGTTGTCGCGTCTGCTTCCTTGGACTTGTGGAGAGATGACTTGATTGTGCTTGCTTCAGTAGGACTAACTTCTTCTTTCTTTACCTCTGAGATATTAGGCTCTGGTTGTGAAGAAGTAATTGCAGCTACTGGTTCTGACGGCTCTTTATCCTGCAGAGTGAGTGTGCATATGAAAAGATCTATATAAAATTTTAATGGATAAATCATGGTAGTTGATTGAAGCAAAACCTTAAGTGGTTCTTCTTCTTCATTGAAGTTGCACATGGTCTCTACCTTGAATGATCTCCTTGCTTTGATTCTGGGAACCGAAGCTGCACATGAAAGAAAAAAGTTGAATACAACTCTGAACTTGAAGTCAGCGCACAGAAACNGGGAACCGAAGCTACACATGAAAGAAAAGAGTTGAATACAAATCTGAACTTGAAGTCAGCGCACAGAAACCACATTTCGCCCCCAGTTCTAAGATTCTCCGGATTATGAAACGCAAAACTCGACGGAAGAATAATAAAGAAATAGAGATCTATCGAACACGGAAATTTTGAAGCGAGATTTGCAATTCCCGTTTGGCTTCTAAGAACATAAATCAACACACCCTAATCTACTCATGAACTTCGTCATAACTAGATGAACCCTACGAAATTGAGACCAATTCAGACCTCAAAACCACAGATCTGAAAGCGATATTATGACTCCGAAACCAATGATCAAGAAAATTAAACACAAAAGAAAAGAGAGAGCAAAGAAACTCACGAGAAAGAGCGCAACTTAACGCGGATTCAAACCAAAGCTCCGCTTGACGAGCCTCATCTTCCGTTTCTCCGTTAATGAAATCGAACCATCGCGGCGCTAAGAATTCATAGGTCTGGTCAATCATCGTCGTTGCAACAATAACAATTGATTCCTCCGCCGGAGCCGCTGTTCAATCGGGGCCAACAAGATCTCTATAATACAATCATTTAGTTAGGTTAGTTTTGATGGATATATGGATGAAGGGTAATTGAGTAATTGACCAAATAAAAAAGAGTGTTAG
>OVAU01001195.1:0-15739 GCA_900406315.1 Biscutella laevigata subsp. laevigata
AAAACTTAAGTCTCTCCCCTAGAGTTTTAGTTTTTGGCTCCATTTTATAGCTAAACATATCCTTGTACATAACGTTTTTTAGTTTTTGCATTTTTCGTTTTGTTTTTAATTGTTTAGACATGGTGTTATTGGTTTCGTTTTCCATGCTTGACGATCTTCGCAGTGTTTAATCAGATATGCAGGTNAAGCGAGGATCGATGATAGGACTTAGGTGAATTCAAGGCGAACAAGGAGAGCCCCGGAGGACTACACAGGTCAACAACACCGGTTCATCGACCGGTGTAACTCCTCGGGACCAGCAAGAACAACTTCACCGATCACCCACCCCGGGCTATGCACCGGTGTAATGCACATGAATTGACCTGAGCCAACACACTGGTCGACTACCTCGGGCCACACACCGCCGCACTCTCCCGTAGCCTCTTGACAAACAACACTGGTCAAGTACACTGGTGTACTCCCTAGTTGGTTCGAAAACTTACTCACCTTATACTACATTGATAGACAACGAAGACCAAAAAATATATGTTTATCAATCCAGACCAAGGTTGTACACATATCCAAATCGACAGAGAACTTATACCGGTCAAGACCAACTGATCAACCAACCGATCCACATCCTAAACATCTGACGAAAGAATCATACCGGTCTAGGGTACCAATCAGACTTACCGATACCAGTTCCGCGTTTTAGGTTTTAATAAGATTTTTCTTTGTAATTTTGGGCTTACTATATAAAGGGAGACCAATAACTAAAACCCTAGGTAGTTTTATTTTTCTTAAGCAGGTTTTTAACCTAGTTTTCTATCTAGGTTGAGTTTAGAATTGAGATTTTTGTTTAAGAGATTTCAATATTTTTCTATTGCAATTCCTTTTTTCTTTGATTTGTTTATTGCTTTGATTTCTTGTTTTCTCAACCTTAATCCCTTCACAAACCATGTCTAGAAACTCCCTATGTTTTCTAGATATGGATTGTGAGTAGTTTCATATAGCTTATGGATTAGGGTTAGAATGGGTCTCTTTGATTGCTAGAATGGTTTAGGATTAAATCATTAATGTCTTCTTCAATTTCATGATCTCAATGCTAGAATAGGAGTAGCTAACCTAGCCTAGATCTTAGGAAATATGTCGCCCATAAGGTGTTTGAAAGAATGCACGACTAAGTGAAATTGTTGTTAATCTAGCCTTTTCAAGGGATTTTTTAAGTCTGATTGATTGTTGTATGGAATTGTGCTCTTTACTTTCTGATTGTGTTTTCTTTCAAGTGATTGTTCATAATGCATGATTAGGAAAGAGTTTCTACCACGAGTGTCGATTAATCTACATTAGAAATTCCTATACATAAGACAAGCAAAATTGTGTGAATTGAACCATCTGCTAGCATGAAAAGAACTGTCCACGATGCCCTGATCCATGAGTTATCTTTTAATATCTGAATTTTTCTATTTTGCCTTCATTTCTAGGATTGTTTAGTGACAGATATTATCCTAATGTTTCAACTTAGACTTAGTAAAACCCATCACAGAACTAGTGTGTTATTTCCTCCTGAGTTGATTCGACAACCCTGATCACCCAATACTTACCACCACTCAACATTGATAGGATAAGAACCCGAAAAGTCTAACTTATCAAAGTTTCATGTTATCCTTTGTAAATATCCTTTGTTTATTTTGTTTGCTTGAACTTGGATTTTTGGTACTTCTCTTCGGAAGTTTGAATTTTTGCAGGTCTTTCAGATATCCAAGCCAAGTAATGGCACATTTCACCGATACTGAAGTCGGTGTGGAGCAAAAAAAAACATGAATGGACTCTTAGAACGAACAAGATTATTCGGGAATTTGGTGTGATTGTATCGGTCAGTAAACACCAGCACAACTCCTACGGGTGAAACCCTGGAGCTTATACCGGTCATAAATGACTGGTACCATGCTTACGGGCTACAACAGATGATCCATTCTGGTCAAAATACCGGTCATTTCTGACCGGTATCGATCTTACCGGAAAAATCAGAACGTTCATACCACTATCATGCTTACGGGGAAACCAAACGACTAGTATCGGTCACACGTACCGATCAACCTGACTGGTACCATGAACGAAACGCGGATTTTCACTCGGGTTTTAAGGGTTTTCAAACACTTTTTCTCTTCCCACTTCTTCTTCCTCCGCAATTATTCCTCTCCTAGACCTCCTTATTTCCGATTTTCATCAAATCTTCACAATTTTCAAGTTTCAAAAGCCAAAACTCAATATTTTCTTCTTCCTAGTTCGATTCTAGTCAAATCCCACCATCCAATCGAAGTAAAATATCACAAACCCCCCAATTTCAGTTTCTAATGCTTGGTAAAGACTTGAATGATGATTTTGTATGAGTTTCCTTGGTTGCTTGTGCCTTAATCGATAGTTTCATTGGAATTTTTCGGATTTTTGGAACTTTGAGTATGAACTTTCGAAAATGAGGAATTGAAATCATAGGAATCAATTTTAGGATTGAAATTGGATGTCATTGTGCTTCATTTTGTGAACCTTGCTTGGATTTTTAAATTTTGAAAAATCTAGTTTGGAATTCTTATGACTTATGCCCAAATTATTTGAAAAATCGTTTGTGATTGATGAGAAATTTGTTGTTGATGAGAATCTATTATCATGATCTTGATTGATGGAATTCAAATCCTCTTTGATCATATATATGCTTATTTATTGTTTTCAACTCGGAATTGAGCCGATTTTTGTGCAATGTTGTGTTGCAAGATAAACATGGTTCGAGTTAAGAATCCGCCACAACAAGAAAAAGGGAAACAAGTAGCAACTTTGAGTTGTATAGAAAAGAAAAGAAACAAAAAGAAAAGAAAAGAAAAGGGGAACATGCTAGTCGGTCTACTCGAGACACTTCTTCCCCATAACCTGAGGAGGCAAGAAGGGTATGGAGTAGAGGATAAACTACTGCAAGAGAGGCTAGTAGAGAGAACTCTAAGCCTTCTACCAACGCCCGGACTCATGCTGCAAGAGAAGAACGCCTAAAGAAGGCGAAAGAGAGAGCAAATAAACACCTATGTCTAAGCTTGCCAAGGATATTTAGGCATTCGCGTTTTTGGGGACACTCTTTCCTTATCCACCCACCCTACAGGCCCTCGACATACTTGATGATGTCACGCTGTTGATGGATAATATTGGCATAGGGAGTGTGATGGGTTGGAAACATGAAGCCTATAAGGAGATGACTTGTTGGTTCATGGCAAACCTAGAGATTTATGTGACCCCAAGAGGTAGTTCATATGTGCACGGAGGAGGCTATATTCGGTTATGGGACAAGAGAAAGAAGACTTACCAAGTCTCTTTTGGTACAATTGCAGAGATTTATGGTTTCCCTCAGGATGTGAAGGCCGAGTTTGATGAGGCAATTGATGATAACCAGATAGTGAACACTAAGAATGGACAAGGAGAGTTCAAAGAGGGGAAAACCAAGAGCGCTAGTATATGTCATCCCGCTCCTCGCTAAATGCACAAGGTATTGGCTCATTTCTTCTATTGTCGGCGTGAGACAGGGGAGATTAAGATTGATGAGATGAACTTCCTGCGTCAAGGAGTGGGTCCTATCCTTCGAGACAACCTTGAAGACAACAGTTTGTTCCCAGGATTAGAGCAGAACCCACCGAGCATAGTTCATGTATTCTGTTACGAGATGATCGAGCTTCATGAGAGGTTGTGGTGCACCACAAATCACACACCTCAAATCAGTTTTGGGGGTTGGATTACCCCACTACTATGGTATGTTGGTGCTCTACTCTATGAGCCTAGTCTACCTCTCAGGTTCCTAAATTAGGGTTACTTACCGAAATTCCATTACTTAGACGGAAGCTTTGGAGAGATATGCTTATTTTTTCATGGTTGTATCAGGCACCAGTCTACACGTTCTACTTCCCAACCGTCGGATTACAAACTTGAGTAATTCAGATAACATTGCTTCCACCCCTCCTTCTGCAGACTACT
This sequence comes from Biscutella laevigata subsp. laevigata, assembly GCA_900406315.1. Classification (NCBI taxonomy): domain Eukaryota; kingdom Viridiplantae; phylum Streptophyta; class Magnoliopsida; order Brassicales; family Brassicaceae; genus Biscutella; species Biscutella laevigata. The sequence goes on from OVAU01001195.1 coordinate 3,991, forward strand.
ATGATCCTAGGGGACCTAACCCTGCTCGTCTGATTGGATCCAGAGTTGTTAGGCAAACAAAGCCTGAAGCAGAGCCTGAGGAGATACACCGACCTATATATGGGAGTGCTCGCTACTATGTTGAGCCATTAGCAGTGCCGACGCAGCCGGGTTTGATGCGTGATTTGGTCATAGACAACTGCAGGAAGGATCGCTGGATAAGATTCAAGGACAAGATCATTAGGTCTTTGGTTGGCACCACCAAGAAAACTTAGTGTGAGATGAAGAAGGCAAAGAAAGAGGTGAGGAAGGTAAAGGATGAAGCACATAGGAAGTGTAATATATGAGGACAGGTTCATAATGCTTACAAATCTGATCATGAGGAGAACTGGTTATTTTTCGGGCTGTACAGACGAAGCAACACCCAATGGGATTGTTGATACGCTCATCTATGGTAGACGAATTAGCGGTTTAGCAGAGACTTCCCGAGAGACCGAGGACCTCCCACCTAGATCATCAACATATGAGTTGCGCCATAGGAGGATTATTGATTCACCTCTGCCTTATGATTCAGAAAACGAATTCTCCGATTTTGACTCCGGCGAGGAGTATGATCCCACCAGGCGCAACATGTAGGTACTACTCCCACCTTGTAAATAAGCATTTTGGTTTTTCGTATCTTTATTTTTGGTCTCTTTCTCCGGCTTAAACACAGAGACTGATGTTGTTTTCTATTTGGTTTTATCAAGTCTCATTCATGCATTGTAGATAGTTAAGTTTTATAAAAAACAAAAAATTGAAAAATTTAAGAAAAACCAAAAGAATCATGTTTTCATTCGGGTTTAGCATTTAGATTGCATTGCATTTTTATACTAGTATTGAGTCTCATTCAGCTTGCATCTCATATTTTCAAGAAAGAACTGATGAACCTTAGATGTTGTTTATTCGTTATCAACCGAGTAGTCTTGAAAAGTCTTGAAGTTCTTTGCATTGGATCTTGATGTTTAAAAAGCCAGGTTGAAATGGTTGTGAAACTTCTTAGGTTAGGATTGCTTTCAATATGATATGAGTCTAAACTGAGGTTTTAATTAGCATCATCTTGGTTGCACTTGTGTTTCATGGTATTTTTCAGTTCTCAAGCATGAAATTGAGCATTTTAGACTGAATCACCTTAAGCCCAATTCGGTCATTCTCATTTTTAGAATGATTCCCTATAACCCTTTTGCATCCTTGGCCTAAACACTTATGTGAGCTCTCTTTGTTCTATTTAATTATTGATTTTGCAACAAATCGAAAGTATAGAGAGCAACAATAGAGAACATCTAGTTGGGTTGCTTCAGAAGTGTGGGGGTTCAAATGAAAAGAAGAAAAGCTTGGGTAGAACTAGGTTTGGAATGATGAGACTTGACATGAAAAATCTTTAAAAGAAAGAGAAAAAAAGAATGGGTAGAAAAGAAACAAATCACCAAAGGAATGAAAAAGAGAAAAAGGGATAGAATGAAAGAAGCAAAGGTTTGTTAGACTATAGAATAGATAGGAAAATATCTCAAAGAGAAAATTATGCTCCTATGAAAGAAAGGCTAAGTTAGAAAAGAATGAAACAAAACAACAAAGAAGAATGAAAAGAAAGAAGAAATGAAAAGAAAGAAGAAAAATGAAAGAGAAAATGCCTAAAAGTTGAATAGAAATAAGAAGAAGAGTCTAGCCTTAAGAAAAAGAATCCCTAAGATAATCAAAAGAATTTGTGAAGAAATGAGTGTTCAAGAATAGGATTGGGAAGATTTAAGAGTCTAAGTTTGGGGAAAAAATAGATGTTCAATATTGTACGCCCCAATTGCTCTTTGTCTTTCCCGGTTTTGCTATAATCTTTTTACTCTGTGAGAGAAACCGAATTATAATCGGTCATATGCCTTGTGTGAAACCTTCTCTTTTGCATTGTAGTCCCCATTAGTTCGAACCTATTGAAACCAATGTGTATGCCTTGATCATGTTTCACTCACTGTTAATTGAATGTAGGAAAGCAATTTTAGTTGGTTAAGTATACCACATTCACTTGGTAATAAAAGCGGATTGTGATGATGCACTCAATGATGAGATAAGTAGTGATGCTATGTTGAGAACGCCTTTGATTAGGATTGATCTTTGGTTCTGATAGTTCTTTTTTTCAAACCTCGATCTCTGGCTTGTAATTTGTTTTGCTTGAGGGCAAGCAGAGGATAAGTTTGGAGGACTTAATGTCTACGGTTTTTTATGGTTTTGATCATTCGTTTCCATGCATTTTGCATTAGTTTATGATGCATTTAGAGTCTTTTAGGTTGCATTTGCATATCATTTGACATTAAAGGTACGAAGTTGGACTTTAACCGAACAATCGATCAAAAGGAGAGTTTAAAGAACAAAAATGCACAAGTCTCAAATTCCGGAGCATGCGACGGTCACGAGCACTGGTCAGACTGACCGGTGCAACTCACAAATCTCTTGCCTTAAGCTCAGTACCGGTCAGCCTTGATTGGTACCCACACCGGGACACATCACAGGAAGTTGTCATAACAGCAATACCGGTTATTCCTTGACCAATATCATTGACCGAGAGAGATGAGGAAGAAAAACCGTAAGCAATGGACCGGTGAAGACATACTGGTACCCACACCGGTGACCACAACATACAGAAGACCCGAAGCAAGGATCGGTCACCAGCACCAGTGAGACTGACTGATGCATGTCCCGCGTCCAGAAAAAACCAACACTTATTTCCTTGTTATTTTGCTAAGTATTTAAGCAAAAACCATAAACAAGATTAGGGAGAGAATTATTTTGAGTTTTTAAATTTAGTTTTTAAGCTTTTCTGAAATCTAAGTTTTCTTAACACTTTTGTTCTAGACTACTTGGTGATTATTGCATTTCTTTTCTTTTCAGTCTCTTTGTTCTTGCTTGATTTATGATTTCCTTACTCTAATCATTCTCATAAATCATGTCTAGAAATATAGGAGATCTAAGGATGGGTTGGGAGTAGTTTCTTATAACTTATGGATTAGAGTTAGGAATAGGTTGATTGGGATTGCTAGGAATGGTTTAGGACTGAATAGATTAACTATCTTCATCATATTTATAAGCTTTATGCTAGAATAGAATTAACTAATCTAATCTAGATCATAGGAAAACTATTGCCCGGAAAGTCTTCGAACCTGAATTAAGTAAATGTGTTGTCTATTTATTCTTTCCAAGATATTATTTAAGAACTGATAGATTGTTGCATGGAATTGTGTTTACTGTTTTTTGATTATGCGAGTTTCCAAGGGATTGTGCAGTTTACATGATTACGAAAGGGGTTTCTATCACGAGAGTGAATTAACCTGAAACTGATATTCCTAAACACAAGATAAACTTGATTGAGTGAAATTGAACCATACCTAACATGAAAAAACTGCCCAATTCAACTGCCCTTGTCAATGAGTTAGTTTATTTCCTGAATTCATATTTAATTGATATAGTTGACTTTCCAATTGACTTTTCCTGTTTTGCTTGTTTCGTTTAGTGGTTTAATATAGCATCGTTTGTGACAAACATTGACTATCTTTTCCACCTAGACCTAGTGAGTTCTCCATAGAACCAGTGAATTATCTCCACCCGATATTGGTTTGACATTCTCATCTCCCACTATACTACATTGACGAGCTGAATTTCTAATCCATAGAAAACATCAGTTTATCACCAAACACGACCACTATTCAAGGTTGAGCGCAACCGAGAGGAACTTTGCATAGGGGAAAAATCTCATGCCTTGACTTCCCTTAAGGGTCTCTTGGTTGTGGTCATATCGACTCAGCCCCAAAATAATGCTAGCCTGGCCACCAAGGGAATGAATTTCAATCACTCTTGGTTTTTTGGGCCGTGTAGCTAAGGGTTATAATGCACCACGAAGTAGGGTAAGGCCAAGCAGTCCTTGTTGAGCTCTAGATGGTACGTTACTGTCATTCTTAGAATCAATTCCACTAGATACAAGGAATCCAAGATAACTTGTCTCATGCCCTTCATCGCTGAAATCCTTCACTACGCAATCCACAAGCTGATTCACAAATGCAGGTTAAGAACAATCAGATGCTCTTACTTCAGTTTCAGAATCTTCATCTTTGAGTCGTTTTCACCATTATCCCTTGTGAAACGTTTATTAGATTTCACTTTGATGCAACGCTCTCAAATAGTTGGGAAATACTCGGCAGGTTCTTCCGATTTCACAAAACCCAGAAATCATTTGATTCAAAATATGCCCAAGGACTATTTCTTCCTCCAACTCAGACGACATCGGCTTATACACATCATCTATAATTCAGAGAACTAACTTCTTCCTTCCTTGAGCCTCAACGTCTCCAACCAAGAACAACTGACATTAACCGCTGCTTTCCTTCAGCTCACCACATCACACAGTTTATAAGCCCATAAACCCTTCGATTTTAATTTTGAAACTAAGATGTTAATAGGTGAAACATTCTCTGATTATGCTACTTTCTACCGTCTCTTGATGTCTACTACTTCTGTGAAAACAAAGAGACTCATAAAGGAATTACCTCTCTTTAATAAAACTTGAAGATTTTTTGTGAAGCTTGAATCTTTCTTCACTACAGCTATGCGCCTTTATCCAAGCTTGAATCTGTCTGACTTCGACGCGAAGTTTAGAACATCCATCAAACCATAATGCAGAGAAATGCACAGAGATTTTTGTTGACTTTGAGTTCATCACCTAGACTACATCTCGAGGGAGGGGAGAAGGTCCCCCAGCCTCTCCACTATCAATCAATGTGATTACAAGTATTACAACATTGATCTATTCACACAACCTTATGATTAACAAAACAGGAAGAATAGGAGATTACAAGGGAAAAGAAACAACAGATTAGTTAAGACTACAAATAACCACTCATTCTTGCTAGTTCTCACTCTTGATCGATTTCTCTCTATCTTAGTCTCTGAGAATCCTTTATAGAACTTCGCTCTCTTATGGGGCTCTTGAATCTTACGAAGGGGTTGACTTCTTTTTCAGAAACAGTTGCATTTTTGTTTATATACTCAAGACACCAAAATCCTTATCTTTGGTAAATTACACTCGTGCCCTCAATTCGAAGCTTCTTTCATTACAAGGCCTTTCAAGTTGGATCAAAACCCCACATATTTTTTTGAAAAAGATAATCGTTTATGCATACTGAATTGAATCAAAATCAGAACAAGATTACGGTCTTCCTATTCTTTCTCTTAGCCAAATGATTTATAGTTGTAACCCGAAAGCCGGTTGAGTTCAGTCGTATTGATTCGGCTAAGAAACTCAAACGTAATGTCTACATTACAGATTACAAAGTCCATGAAAATGACTGCGCAAATCAAATAGCTCCTATTGGTCTTTACAAACATTGACGAATATATTCTCCTCTTCTTCTTTTTTCAAAGTTTGGAGTCATCTCTCCAATATTCTTACATCAGCCAAGTGTATGTTAAATAGTTACAGCTTGTACCCACAGATTCGTAGTCGAAAGGAGGGAATAAAATAACATACAAAAGAGCACACTTCATTTTTGCCGTGTTTTAGAGATCAAAGAAGGAAACAAGTGACTATGAGTGTTTACTTATCTTACTTTCGTCACATCATTTTCTTTTAGCTATCTGAAAGTATTTAAAACTGACTAGGAACAATGACAAGGAATGATCATGCCAAGAGCCAGAAGTTCTTATGGGTCTTGGTGTTTAGAACATAGCCTCCATTCTGACCTTTCTTTTGAACACCAACACAAGTACATTTACTGTTCTCGATTAGATATTCCGATGTGTCTATTCCTTTTGAACCTCTAAATGATCCTCCCGGTCGCCTAGTTCTGTCAATCCAAACCCATATCCTTGTTTGTTAGTATCCCATAAGGGACAAACAATATAACATAGAAGAATATAGACCATTCCATTCATTGCAAATTGGTTTTATACGGTAAAGGGAAAGATAAAAAGCATACCCTAAAAGGGAGGATGAGATGGTCCGGCGTTGGCCTATGATGATAACATCGACGCCAATCTTGTCACCATGAAGAATAATAGTTGTTGCTTTGATTCCATCCATGGATATGCACTCTGTTTGCACACGCACTCTTGGCTGCGAGATTTCACATATACGTTTCATCTGTTCCAAGAAATTCACATCTCCTTGACCAATCTCAGAGGCCAGAGAGGAAGCAGCTGTTGAAGCGGTTGCGTTTGCAGTTGCGTTTACGTTTGCATTTGCATTAGAAGAGGGAGAAGAGCTGTTACTGCTGCTAGAGGAAGCGATGGAGCTTGGTAATCTCAAGAAACTTGAGAAGGCGGTTTTCCACGAGCCAACACCAGAACTCTCAACGTGGACGAGGATAAGCTCGTCTTGCTCCAGCACTGCATGTGAAAGAGCGTATTGAAGAGCGGCTGCTGATTCACGGGTCGGGTCAGCGACCACCATGATCTTGCGTGGTTGTGATGTTGAAGAAGATGATCCTCCTCTACGACTTTCTTCCATGACCTCTTCTCCTTTCTTCTTCTTATTATTCACCATTTTTTAGGTCATGTGTAAGCCTTTTTTCTCAAATGGGTTTTCTTTTGATTAGAGAAACTATAAAATCTCACGATTTGTTCTCACGGTTTGTGTTCTTGTTTATCTTAGGAAAAATTAGTTTCGGAAGAATTAAAAAAAAGTTGAGACAGAGAAAGATTAAATGTTGTGGTGGTGATGGTTAGTGTTTGCTATCTTTGTGGAATACGACACTTTTTTGTTTTCGTTATTTTTAGGCGTTACCAAAAATTCAAACAAAACAATATGTGCATTTTTCTAGTTTTTTGGGTTTAGTTATTTTTATAAAATAAAATTTAGTTATTTGAGATTAAAAGTTATTTCAGTTCATTTTGTTTCTATTCTAGATTGACTTTTGTCTGATTTTAGTTAAAAGATATCATAACAAAATAAATATCGTTAACTAGTTTTAATTAATACTACGATTTTTACCCACACAATGTGTGGGTTTTTAAATTTTGATTATGATACTTTTAATTCGGAAATTGATATTTTGTGATACTATTATTAAATATATGATAATATTATTGTTTTAATATTAGTTGGATTTAAACAAATCTTCATGAGATATAGTTAAGATTATGATTTAATAAATATTAAAATATGATAGTTAGAGATTTATGAGGATATAGATAAGAAATATATTTATGTTTATTGTTATTAAATTAATAAATCCTTAAAAATAAATTTAAATATTTTTCAATATATTTTACTTGGTTATCTATATTTATTAGTTTATTATTATTAAATGTTTTATAATTAATTATTTGTTTTTGATTCTCAATTGGTCATCAAGAATATTCCTCTATATTTATGTTTATAGTTATTAAATTAATAATTTTCAAAATATTTTTTAATAAAATTTTAATTGTTACGAGATATATATGAGCTTATATAGTTATTAAATATTATTGTACTAATTATTTGCCTAGTAATTAATAAGATAGTTCATTATAACTATTTAAGTAGATAAATCGTGTTTTAATAGATTAGATTATATATTTTAATATATTTACACATATTTTATTGTATATTTTAATTGGATATATAATATTTTTAGTTAATTATCCCCAAGTCATTTACTTTCATGCAATTCATGTTCAGTTTAGAAAGTTTTTATACATGAAAAACGAGAAATTTTCTATTTTCTTAATCTCTCTCCATTTGCTTTCTAGATCCTATATCTGAGAGTTTTCCGACGAGGTTTGAAAGAAGTGCATGCTATTTGTAACACCCGCATCCCGCAGGTTTGGCCGGACGGGTAACGACTTTAACTAGCGGAAGAAACATAATGGGTCACGGTCTTAAAAATCAAGCTTGGATCTGGACTAAGACATGTTTCACCGATCTGCAAGGTCAAACAGTCCAATCGGACATCCAAGAATGTCCGGGATCAGGGAACCGACTGACCGATCCAATTAGACAAGTCTGATGATTCAGGTTGATTGATTAAATCAGATTAGTCAGATTGAACTGGTGACCTTTATAAAGATGAGGCGGCCTGGATTCACGGAGCTAGCTAGAACTACCCAAAGACGAAATAATCAAGTAAGCATCAAGTTTGGGTGGAGCAGTACGTGGATCTAGGGGGAGCGATACGTGGGCCGAGCAGGAGTTATTTGTGGGTTAAATGAAGCATCATGCAGGTGGAATGGAGAAGGCGGTTTGGGTGATGCTGAACGGGGAATATGTGTATGGAAAGGAGAATACGGTCTGGGTGATGCCAGACGGGGGAAGACGGCCGGGTACAGACGGCCGAGGTGAAGACAGAAGACGGCCGGGGTGAAGACGACCGGGGTGAAGACGGCCGGGGTGAAGACGCCCGGGGCAAAGATGGACATAGTCACTCAAAGACGAGTAGTGGAAGGGTGAGTATGTCTATCTGGTCTCATTGTTATGTGTTGTTCATTCAAGCCTTGTTCACTTCGTGGGCTCAAGGACTTGATTGGGTTAGTGTGATGTTACTGCGATCCGGTCAAGGAAGGGGCACACGTGAACCTTTGTGGCTATCTGTTGCTTGACCGGAGAGACCTTTATGGTTGACCTTTATGCGAATTGATGGTATCCTGGGCCTTTACGGCTTTATCCCGGCTAGGGTGTCCTGGGTCGTTGTGGCTATTTACCCCGGTTAGGGTGTCTTGGGCCATTTGGGCAAGACCGAGAGTGATCCGGTTGGGATTTGGTCCTGCGGGACTATGTCTAGACTGGTATGAACTGTTAGGCCAAACCTGTTGGGTTTGAGGCACTTTTGCTTGACACTGGTCTAGTTATCTGGATAAGTTGTGTGACTCAAGGTGCATGGTTTAAGTCGGACGAATATGATGTACTCACTAGCCCAATGCGTTTCGCTGAACTGTTTCCTTTGTGGTTGTAGGTAACCAGGTTCAAGGTAAGGACGCTTGGACAGCCGCGAGGAGTCAAGGCGAGGATCTAGAAGGACGAAGGACGATGGAAGTTACGAATGAAGACTAAAATGAAATTTGGCTAACAATCCGGCCGTATTGGACGTCCGGCCGGTTTAAGGAAATTTGTGGTGGGGTTTCACAAGTGGTACGTATCAGAGCGCGGTCGGTTCTAGTGCTTAACTGGGTTATGTGGTTTTCCTTCCTTCTTATCGCTTGATGACTCGCGGCAAGTATATGGTTATGTGCTTGTTTGTATCAGACTAACCAAGAGGCAAGTTTTGTGAGCGTTCTAGTTGGGCACCAGTCGCTGGATAAGCAAGTTTTGTGAGCGTTCTGGTTGGGCACCAGTAGCTGGATAAGCAAGTTTTGTGAGCGTTCTGGTTGGGCACCAGTCACTGGATAAGCAAGTTGGTGAGCGTTATGGGTGGGTACAAGTCGCTGGAGAAGCAGAAAAGGGTATGTGAGCGTTCCAGTTGGGTACCATTAGCTTAAGGAGCAAGAGTAGTGGAAGTCAAGCAGGATGATTTGAGGACGGAGCTGCGAGCATTCCCGATGGGTACTAGTAGCTCGAGGAGCAGGGGGAGTGCCAGTGGAGCAGTTGATCCTAGGATAGATCAATTTTAAGTAGGGGAGTTTGTAAATCCTGCGTTCCGCAGTTTCGGCCGGACGAGAAACGACCTTAACTAGCGAAAAGAGCAGAATGGATCACAACCTTAAAAATCAAGCTTGGATTTGTACTAAGGCAGGTTCGGCCGATCTACAAGGTCCAAAAATTCAATCGGACATCCAGGAGTGTCCGGGATCGGGGAAACCGACTGACCGGTCGAGTCAGATAAGTCTGGTGATTCAGGTTGACTGATTAAATCGGATTGGTCAGGTTGAACTGGTGGCCTTGATAAAGATGAGGAGGCCTGGATTCGCGGAGCTAGCTGGAACAACCCAAAGACCGAAGAATCAAGTAAGCATCAAGTTTGGGTGGAGCAGTACGTGGATCTAGGGGGAGCGATACGTGGGCCGAGCAGGAGCTGTTCGTGGGTTAAATGAAGCAGCATGCAGGTGGAATGGAGAAGGCGGTTAGGGTGATGCTTGACGAGGAGCATGTGTATGGAAATGAGAAGATGGTCTGGGTGATGCCAGACGGGGGACGATGGCCGGGTACAGACGGTCGAGGTGAAGACAGAAGACGACCGGGGTGAAAACGGTCGGGGTGAAGACGGTCGAGGCGAAGATGGACAAGGTCATGCAGAGACAAAAAGTGGAAGGGTGAGAATGTCTATTCGGTCTCCTTGTTATATGTTGTTCATTCAAACCTTGTTCACTTCATGGGCTCAAGGACTTGATTGGGTTAGCGTGATGTTACTGCAATCTGGTCAAGGAAAGGGCACACGTGAACCTTTGTGGCTGTCCGTTGCTTGACCGGAGAGACCTTTGTGGTTGACCTTTACACGAGTTGATGGTATCATGGGCCTTAACGGCTATTATCCCTGCTAGGGTGTCCTGGGCCGTTGTGGCTATTTATCCCGGTTAGGGTGTCCTGGGCCCTTTGGGCAAGACCGAGAGTGATCCGGTTGGAATTGGTCCTGCGGGACTATGTCTAGACCGGTATGAACTGCTAGGCCAAACCTGCTGGGTTTGAGCCACTTGTGCTTGAGACTGGTGTAGTTATCTAGATAAGTCGTGTGACTGAAGGCGCATGGTTTAAGTCAGACGGATATGATGTACTCACTAGGCGAATGTGTTTCACTGAACTGCTTCCTTTGTGGTTGTATGACGTATTCGCAGTTGCACAATCAAACACTTGATCACTCTAGCCGCCTCGCGGCCGGCCGGAGAAGGGATGACCAGTGAGCGTCTTCCGTCAAACCCTACGAGCAAACACAGCTAAACTTATCAGACCTTAATAAAAGAGCTAAATAAGGAAAATAGTCGAGTTAGAGTTGAGAGAAAGGGAGCTTAGGCTATGAGATCTGAAACGAGGTTGTCGGGTACAGCCGGGTACGGCTACGCCGATCGTACAAAGGCAAGTGTTTTCTACTTTCACTGCCTAAACGTCTCAAATGGTGTTGAAACTTGGTATGTGTGGATTTTGTGGGAAAAGAGAAGATGTAGTCGAGGGAGATCTGGGAACAGAGGTGAAACGGTCGGCGAAGTCGGAAAGGGCCACTGTGTACGGCTGTGGCTACGTCATGCGACCGTACATGGGAAAACTCGGAGAGTTTCTCCGACCTAACCGTCTCCAAATGTTCTGATCCTTTGCAAAGCCCTAGTCTTTATGGAAATGATGAGGATCAGTCGAAGTAGATCTGTTAAAGCTTGAGCTTAGGCTGGTGGAACGCGTTGATGTCTTCACGGATGGAGTTGTTGCCGATAGCCAGTTGATGGTTGCGATGTATGCTTGGATTCGAAAATCTTTGAACAAGAAAAAGGTTTGAGAGAAAGGAGAAGGTTGGTTTCGGATATTAACACTGAAACCCTAAGGGATATTACTCACCCATAGTTGAACTTCCAAAGAGAGAAACGATTACTCATAAGTTTAAAATGATTGAAAGTTAACCTTTGCCAAAAGTGGCTTACAACCCTTTTATAGTCTTTACTCAAAAAGAAGAAAACCCTAAAAGCAATAAGCAAAAAGACTAAAAAGGATTGAACCAAGGCGCGTTTCTCTAACGGTCATAAGACCATTTTAAAAACCCCTAGGTGCAATCTTCGGATAGAAGTTTAGTGCAATGGGCTTCATTATACTCCCAATGAGTAAACTCAGTGGGACAAACCTCAATGGGAGAAGAGTACC
>OVAU01001196.1:3679-15731 GCA_900406315.1 Biscutella laevigata subsp. laevigata
ATACCAGCAGATTTGTACTTGATCGTGTACAGTAAAGCCCTAATGGTAATAGTTTTAGAGGCTAAGCAATCAAATCCAAATATGAAGAGGAAAAGCTAACTTAATCCCAACCAAGAATGTGCGCCAGGATCATAAACATAGGATCCATGCTCAGGGAAGAGCAGATGTAGCCATAATTAAGGAAATGGAATTCAAACACAATTACAAAGTGCACATATTATTCATTATTATGAACAAGCTTCTTGCATGAACAAATTCTACGTTTCTTTTATGAATGTTCATGAATTTAGAAGATATAATAAAAGTGCACATGAGAATGGCACATAAGCTTTAATGCTTTTGGATTCAAAAGTTGTAATTTTGCCAGAACTTTGGTCATATGTACCTCTTGAAGTTCGTCAACTGCCTCATCAATCCCTGCAACATCACCAAATTTAACGCCAGTCGAACCCTGTAACATAATCACTCCATGTCATCAAAAACTCAACCAAAAAGGAAATAGAAATGAAGAAACGTGCATATAGGAGTAATGCTTACAAACTTACGTCAACACGAGCTTCTGCTTTAGATTGAGAAAAAGCAATCCCTTGCCATAAATCCTGCAAAAAAAAANAAAAAAAAAGTGATTAAGAGCACAAGCAATATCACTGAAAAAAATCTAAAAGCATGCATTATAAGATTACCCATTTCTTGAAGTTCTTTGGTCTCCGTGAAAGTGTGAAACGAAGAAGAAGAACCATAGTCACGACAACAAGTAGGATTGGTCTGAGCACCTGAACGGTTGATGATCCACCACTAAATGTGTAGAAATCAGAAATCCTTGAGAAGATCCCCCCATCTCCGACAACATCAACAAGGTAATCCCAAGATCTTTCAAGAACACCAAGGAAGATGCCAAGAAAAAGTTTGAGTAATGGCTTTGCTATAGGCCAAACAACATAAACTGTAGTGGCAAAGGCGAAACTAGTGACTGCAAAAACAGCTGAGGCTAAGAATCCTCCAACAACAGCTGCTGCTGCAGCAATAACTGCTGTCACCATTCCCAGCTCAACCATAACTCTACTTGAAATAGAAGAAGCGACTGGGTTTGGGAAGTCTGACACCTTTCCAACCCAAGACTGCAGAAACACATTGAATAGCGGAAAAACTAAGTCAATAACCGGACACATTATATCTGTTTGTCTATCTCTAATTATAAAGACAATCTAATTCCACCCTAGTGAATCGTTTCTGAAATATTCCTAACCAAAAAAGAAAAAAAACTCGAGGACATTAGAATAATCTAGTAGATAAGATCCAAATGTAAAAGACTGTTCACCGTCATGTGCCTTTCTATTTCGTACTGCGAACCCGTGTATTCGTTCAAAAGAGCTTGAGCTTCTTCAACTTCAAGCTTCATTGACCTATCAAGAAGCAGATCAATAAGAAGATATAAAAGAATATTCTCGATACATCATAAACTAACTTTTTCTTTCTACGTCTTTATCCTAATAGCTCACCATTTTGTTCTCTGTAAGCTTTTGACTCCAGGAATTTCCTTAAGATCAACAATGAAATCTCTATAGCGGCCAGAAGCTTCCTTCGAGGTAAGCAGCTTGACTTTATCATTCTTCATGGCTTTTCTAAACTCTTCCAAGCTCATATTTGGTAACTCATTCACAGTTTTCTCAAATTCCTCTTCTTCCGATAACTGTGGCCCAAAAACTTGCTCCGGGACATAGAGCTTTCCCTTGTATTGCCTCAGAATATCATTCAAATAAACAGACTCGCTTCCAATATCTCTACTGTTTCGACTTTCGCTTTTCTCTTTCACCACTTTCGTCTTCAAATCAAGCTTCCTTTTGATAAATTCAAACACACCCTCATTGGCGATTTTGCTCAACTCCTCTCTCTCCTTCAGACTATACAGCTTATCCCCAACTCGGTAACGAGGTTCGACCTGGGTAGGATTCTCCTTCAGAACCCTAGTCACGAAATCATCAGCAGCGGGATTGTTCTCGTCGCCGGACCGAGATTGCCCAGATTCTAATTCGCACAGTACTGTAAACGACCGACGCAGAATTGGAGCTCTCCATCGAGCTTTCGCAGCAAAACTCGAAGCAGACGCATGTGTCCAGATCGATTTCTTGGGATTTTCTGGGACAGTTGTGGGGAAACGAATACCGAGCGAGAATATAGTACCTACAGAAGCCATTTTCGGACGATAACCATGTACAGAAACAATCTATGAAATAAGAAGCTTCAACAAGGAGCACTTGAAAGGTAGAATCGCATTGCGAATCTCGAATTTTGCCTCGTTCTGGATAAGAAAAGAGTAGTCGAAGGTTTATCGAGTCAGGGGTGTTTTGATGTTCAGTGTTCACAGTAAACTGGAAACGATTCCAAAACCCGGTTAACTGTAAAGCAAAAGTCGGATCCGACTCCAAAACCCGGTTAACTGTTCCGACTCGGGTCAAGAGAATATGCACTACTTCTATAACTGTAAATCTGAAAGTACAATTTCCACGATTGATGGTTCCATCGTAGCATTCCGTTGTTGATACTAGTTCTGGGATTTCGGATTTCGGTTCGGTTCTTTCGGGTTTCGGTTTTTTCGGATCTTCAATAAAAAGATCCATTTTAGATCTGAATGTAAATCGGTTCGGATTCGGTTCGGTAGCATTTGGTTCGGTTCGGTTCTCGGATACCAATTGAGGATCCGAATTGAAACCGAAAATATTTCGGTCCTCTATTCGGTTCGGATATCTTTCGGGTATAATAAAATCAATTACAAAATAACCGGAAATAACTGTCAGAATATCATTAAAAATCGAATTTTCGGATCTGGTTCGGGTACTCATGTATATTCGGTTCGGGTTCGGATCCGGTTCGGGTATCCATGTTTAAATTTATTTCATTGGTTTAAATTAGATCCAGATTAAATTGAATTCATTGGTTTTGTATATTTTCGGATCCAATTNTGGGTTTCGGTTTTTTCGGATCTTCAATAAAAAATCCATTTTAGATCTGAATGTAAATCGGTTCGGATTCGGTAGCATTTGGTTCGGTTCGGTTTTCGGATACCAATTGAGATCCGAATTGAAACCGAAAATATTTCGGTTTTCTATTCGGTTCGGATATCNGAATATTCGGTTTAAACCTGAACCCGAACTATTAGAGATAAAGCTTGAATCCCAAGAAATAGAGATTCTGTNGAAATAACTGTCAAATATCATTAAAATCGAATTTTCGGTTCGAATCCGGTTCGGGTACTCGTGTATATTCGGTTCGGGTTCGGATCCGGTTCGGGAATCCATGTTTAAATTGATTTCATTGGTTTAAATTAGATCCAGTTTAAATTGAATTCATTGGTTTTGTATATTTTCGGATCCAATTCGGATACCCATGAATATTCGGTTTAAACCTGAACCCGAACTATTAGAGATAAAGCTTGAATCCCAAGAAATAGAGATTCTGTTAAGATTTGATACGCTTAAGGATATTTAGTCTCTTGTATAAATAGGAGCTTTTAGGTTTTGAGATCAAGAACACAAAACGATTCATTCAATACTTGTCANTTAAATTTATTTCATTGGTTTAAATTAGATCCAGATTAAATTGAATTCAATGGTTTTGTATATCTTCGGATCCAATTCGGATACCCATGAATATTCGGTTTAAACCTGAACCCGAACCGATATCCAGGGATATCTTACTCAAGATCCATTCGGTTTTTAAGTAAGATTCNTGGTATCAGAGCAATAGATCTCAAAACCCTAAATTCTTCTTGAATATCGCCTCTCGGCGTATTCATCTTCTTCAATTATTCCTTACTCCTCAAGGAAGCAACCTCTCGGTTTCTTTCTCCCTTTTTAAATGGCTACTTATAAAACCATCTCACCATATGATCTTACCTCAGGAGACAATCCGGGAGCAATCATCTCACAACCGTACTTGACTGGTTTAAACTATGATGAATGGGCTCTTCACCTCCGGATGGCGCTTAGCTCTCGTAAGAAATATGGATTTCTCGATGGAAGCATCACCAAACCAGCAGCTGGTTCTCCTGAACTTGATGACTGGACTGCAAATAATCATCTCATAGTTGGTTGGATTAAGCTTACGATAGATCCTAATCTTCGTTCAACAATTTCAACAAGAGAAGTCGCACGGGATCTATGGGAGCTTATACGAAAACGCTTCTCTGTTAAAAGTGGTGCTCGGCTTCAGCAGCTACGCAACGCTTTATCAAACTGCAGACAGAATGGTACTACAGTTGATGATTATTTTGGAAAACTAACAAAAATTTGGGATGGTATTGCAGAATGTACGACATCAAAGCGATGTGAATGCGGGAAGTGTACTTGTGACCTTAACACGGCTCGTGACAACGAACTAGATGTACTTAAAGTCCACGATTTCTTAGCTGGCCTTGATAACGATATACATGGAGCTGTTCGATCTCAGCTATGTGCTCTATCACCATTACCTGACCTCGACACAGTATATCAAACCATTCTTCAGAATGAAACGATAAACTCGACCAAAAACAACAACGTGGAACTCATGAGCTTCGCTTCACAAATAACTCCACCAATTACAGCACCGTCAAAATCTACGCAGTCTCAACAGCCTCGATTTGGACAAGTGAACAAAGATCCATCACGTTATTGCACTGGTTGTCGCCGTTCTGGCCATGAACTCTCTGGCTGTTTTGAGATAATTGGTTATCCAGAGTGGTGGAAAGGATCTAAAAAGACTTCAGGACAGGGTCGCGGTCGCGGACGAGGAGCACCACCTAGTGCAAATAGCACGCAAATCACGACTGCTAATGCATCTGTTACATCTAACCCGCCACTAACAGATGCTGATCGTCAAGGATTGAGTGGCTTTACAGATGAGCAATGGCGCGCTATTCAACGTCTCTTTGGTTCTTCAAACTCGAGTGATCGATTGAATGGTAAGAAACGGTGTGATTTGTGGATTCTTGATACAGAAGCAACACACCACATGACTGGCTGTGTGGATTTGTTTCTTGATCTCCGATCAATACCGCCTGTATCAGTTCGATTACCAGCAGGCGCCAATGTGCTTTCTTCTAAGTAGGGCACAATTCGTATATCTCCAAGTTTGAGTCTGAAAAATGTTTATCTTGTGCCAGGATTCAACAACAACCTCATCTCTCTAGGCCAACTACTAACAGATAACAGTTTAGTTGCACAAGTAACTGATAGATTGTTGGTTTTACAGGACCGCAGTTCCAGGACGCTGATTGGAGCGGCTGATCGAGAAGGAGAAGGGCTATATCGACTGCTTAAGGACGAGGTTGTGTTAGTTAATCAAACAAGTGTGCACACTGACATCAATTTGTGGCATATGCGTTTGGGCCATCCTTCTTCACGAGTACTCGAACAAGTTCCTGGTGTTAAGGATTTTTCAGTTTCTAGTAGTTTGGTTTTGAATAAAGATTGTGGTATTTGTCACCGAGCTAAACAGACTCGTCAAAGCTTTCCAGATTCTAGTAATAAAGCTTCAGATATTTTTGATTTGATTCATTGTGACATATGGGGACCATATAGGACTCCAACGTTTTGTGGATCACGCTACTTTCTCACAATAGTTGATGACTGCTCACGAGCAGTCTGGCTATATTTACTGCCAAACAAGTCAACAGTCATGTCTCATCTCCAAAATTTTCTCTCCATGGTTGAAAGGCAGTTTTCACGTAAGGTGAAAACAATTCGAACAGATAACGGTACGAAGTTCTTATGTATGACGAGATTCTTTCGAGACAATGGAATTATCCATCAAACAACATGTGTTTACACACCACAACAAAACGGTAGAGTAGAACGCAAGCACAGACACATACTCGAGGTAGCACGAGCTTTGCGATTTCAGTCAGGGTTGTCAATTGATTTCTGGGGAGAGTGTGCTCTCACTGCTGCATATTTAATAAACCGAACTCCTTCATCGGTTTTGCTTGGGAAAACACCATTTGAGATTTTGTATGGCCACGCACCATCTTATAAACACATTCGTGTACTCCCGGTTTCTCAATTCCTGGAGATAATCGAGTTTGTAGACTTCGCAAGTCCATTTACGGTTTGAAACAATCTCCACGCTGCTGGTTTGCTAAATTAGCAGATTCATTACAGCATTATGGTTTCAAACAGATGAAGACAGATTACTCTCTTTTTGTCTATCATCACAGTCATACCACAATCCATGTGTTAGTCTACGTGGACGATCTCATAATATCCGGCAACTCGTCTACTGCAATTACGACTTTCAAGAATTACTTATCCTCTTGCTTTCACATGAAATACTTAGGCACAGCTAAGTATTTTCTAGGCTTGGAAATAGCTCGCAACTCGACAGGAATCTATTTGAGCCAGCGCAAATATATCATGGATATATTGTCTGAGGCTGGATTATTAGGCTGCAAACCAGCGGGCTCTCCGATCGATCAAAACCACAAATTGGCTCTTTCAAACAGTCCTCTGTTTCTTAATCCGGAGGCATATAGAAGACTGGTCGGGCGCTTGGTATACCTCTCTTCAACACGCCCTGATCTCTCGTACGCGATACACATTTTATCACAGTTTATGCAGCTGCCCAAAGAAGACCATTGGACAGCAGCTCTCAAAGTCTTGCGATATCTAAAGGGTACTCTTGGACAGGGAATACTACTGGATGCAGCATCTCCTTTACACGTTACAGGTTGGTGTGACTCCGACTGGGCTAGTTGTCCATTAACACGTAAATCCCTCACTGGATGGTTTGTCCAAATCGGCAATTCCCCAATATCTTGGAAGTCTAAGAAGCAGAAAACAGTCTCATGTTCATCGGCAGAGGCTGAATATCGTTCCATGGGAGCTGCCACTAAAGAGCTGCGCTGGATAAAATCTTTGCTCACTGAGATTGGTGTCTCACATGATGAGCCTATGACTTTGAAATGTGATAGCCAAGCTGCTTTGCATATTAGTGCAAATCCAGTATTTCATGAACGAACAAAGTATATCGAAGTTGATTGTCACTTTGTTCGTAATTGCATTCTCGATGGCACGATCAAACCAGCTCATGTCTCTACAACGGAGCAACTTGCTGACATTTTAACAAAGGCCTTGGGACGTCGCGAGTTTGATAAGTTCTTAGACAAGTTGGGCATTCAAAATTTGTATGCTCCAACTTGATGGAGGGTATTAGAGATAAAGCTTGAATCCCAAGAAATAGAGATTCTGTNACCAAATTTTCGGTTCGGATTCGGTTCGGTCTATTCGGTTCGGTTTTAATCCCATGACTAGTTGATACCATCCCTTTGTAACAAGCGTCCTTTAAAATTCACACATGCTCTTTTCCAGAATACATGAGGGACTTTCAAATTGTACTTTCAGATTTTGGACCAATGGCTAAAGAAATTGGAAAAACAAAGACAGCTTATAGTTTCNCGAACCGATATCCAGGGATATCTTACTCAAGATCCATTCGGCTTTTAAGTAAGATCCGAAACCAAATTTTAGGTTCGGATTCGGTTCGGTTTTAATCCCAGGACTAGTTGATACCATCCCTTTGTAACGAGCGTCCTTTAAAATTCACACATGCTCTTTTCCAGAATACATGAGGGACTTTCAAATTGTACTTTCAGATTTTGGACCGATGGCTAAAGAAATTGGAAAAACAAAGACAGCTTATAGTTTCGTAGATCCAAAAAGCATTGTAAACAGAGAATGCAATAACGATCCACAATAACATGGTTTGCGAAATTAATACATTAATTAAATTACAAAAAAAATAGAATAAAAAGAGTACAAATATTAGAGTTTCTATGATAGATTAGTAATACACGGAATCCACAAATTTCTTCTAAAACTTTAAGCTCTTATCAGCCTTTTATATTTCTTCATGTGCTTATAACTATAAGAATAAGGAAAAAAGGAAAAAGTTGAAAAGAGAATTATGAAGAGGAGCCATTTGAGGAAGTTTGGTAGCCGTAAGGGTTATTGCTGGCCCAATTCCATAGATCCCTACACATCTCCTCGATCCCATACTTAGCCCTGCATTTATACCATACAGACTTATTAAATTGAAANCAAACAACAACAAATTGCTAAGTACAGACTTATTAAATTGAAATGTTTGTAACCAGTCCTCTAAAGAAGTAATGTGGACAAAATAAAATGACTTACTTCCAGTTTAGTTCCCGTTCTGCTTTTTCCGTTGAGGCGTAGACAACTTCAGCGTCTCCAGGACGTCTTCCCGCCATCACCAACGGGATTTTCTGATCGGAAGCAATTAGAGAGATATAAATCAAGTATCAGAAAGTGTGTGTATTCATGGCAAATAACAGCTCATTGTGATAATAAACAAACCAATAAATGGTTTACCTTCCCGGATGCCTTTTCAAAAGCAGCGACCATTTCTAGGACTGAAGTTCCATTACCCGTTCCAAGATTGTAAACCTCACAATCTGACCATTTCCAAGAATTAAGCTTGGCTCGAATGGCAAATCATATAACGAGAGGAGAAACATAAAAAGGGTTTATAGATAGNTCTGACCATTTCCAAGAATTAAGCTTGGCTCGAATGGCAACTCATATAACGAGAGGAGAAACATAAAAAGGGTTTATAGATAGATAGTCCTTACTAATTTTTAGATCATCTAGCTTGCGTAGAGCTGCTATATGTCCATCTGCTAAATCCATGACATGAATGTAATCTCTAACCTGAAAGAAAAACAACATAGACATAAATTATGTTGGGATAAAAATCACAGTTCGTTACTGTATGAGTCAAATGGTTTCTTGTCTACGAGATACATCATAACTGGTACATACCCCTGTACCATCCTTTGTCTTGTAGTCAGTTCCAAAGACGGTTAGATGAGGTCTACGGCCAACTGCAACTTGTTGGACATAAGGCATGAGATTGTTGGGAACTCCAAGAGGATCTTCACCAATGTGACCACTAGGATGAGCACCAACAGGGTTAAAGAATCTAAGCAATATGATCTTCCATTCAGGATCAGAGCGATGCACATCCCGGCAGATTTCCTCGATAAAAAGCTTACAAAGCACAACCAAAGAATCTCAAGTCAAAATCACTTCCTCGTTATCATCATCATCATCACTGTCACTATCACAAGTTGTGTTTTGGTAACTACCTTAGTACGGCCATATGGGTTTGTGGCAGAGATTGGGGACTCTTCTGTGCAAGGGACCTCTTTTGGCCAGCCATAGACAGTAGCTGATGATGAAAACACAAGCTGGAAACAGAGTAGTACAAGGTAATCATGAGATCAAACGACGACAAGAGAACTCAAAAGAAGAAAATGATTGGAAAAAAGCGAGAGAGAGAATCCATGTGGTGGTTATTAGCAAAATAGGACAGGAAGAATAATTACATTTTTGCAGCCGTATTGAGCCATAACCTCCAAAAGCGTAATAGTCCCAACAAGGTTATTATTGTAATAAAGCAAAGGCTTCTCCACACTCTCACCTACTGCTTTAAGTCCAGCAAAGTGTATCACTGCATCAAACCTATAATAATTCCACGTTAAATCAAACCAACACTATGAAACATTAATCATTTTTTGGTCATTTTATTTGCTACCATACTTTGTTTCTGAGAAAATCTTCTCAAGCGCAGTCCTGTCCCGAAGATCCACCTGCAGGTACAAAAACAGAAGAAAAAACAGAGTTATAAGAAAATATATTGACTCAAAAGATTCTGAATTCAGTAATGGCAGGTTCTGATTTTATTATTTTGGATATAAGAAACATGAATAAACATTCTGATTCGCCTTCCCCAGTTCTAGACAGGTCAGACTCCTCAATATATTATATTTAGCAGATGAGAATAATATTATATTACTCTTTCACATGGCATTAATGCTTTATTCTTAAATATTTTAAATCGGAATTTATGTACACACACAAAGAAATTGCCACCACATGGTGCAAAGAAAATTCACCAGAACCGTCGGAATCGAAACTATCATTGAGAAACTCTTGTCACGAAAATTTGATCGAGAAAACAAACAAGGCAAAAGGAGGAGTCGCATCCGTTGTTAATCAAATTTATCAGTAGTTCATAGATACACGCAACTTCCAGTTTATCAAAAATCGAAAACCATAGGAAAACGATGATACGAAATTCTTAGAGCACACGTTTCCCAAACCTAATCAGCAAAATTCGCCTAGAAATTTGTAATTCAACGGAGAAAAGGGAACCTGGTGGAAAGAGAGGCGGTCTCCGTTTTCTCCGGCGAGTTTCTTAACACGCTGGAGAGAAACAGAAGAGGAATTGTCGAGATTATCAACAACTACGGCGGAGTAACCACCGTCAAGCAGTTGAAGCACAGTATGACTTCCGATGTAGCCAGCGCCGCCGGTGACAAGAATATTCTTCGCCATCGTTTAACGTGAATTCAATATAAAAATTCGTAGAAGTTATATAGTTTTTCAAAACTCTGAGTCTGAGAGCGTTTTGTTTTTCTGNAACGTGGATTCAATATAAAAATTCGTAGAAGTTATATAAGTTTTTCAAAACTCTGAGTCTGAGAGCGTTTTGTTTTTCTGGGATCGAGCAAAAGGAGTTTTTAATTTATAGAGCGGTGAGGAAAACTTTGACTGTATATTTACTTGTCATTCTACGTTTCTAGAGTCACAGAGAGAAGAAGAGAAAGTATTCCACGTGGCCTAATCTGGTACGGGTGCGAATATACCGGATAATCGTGAATTGTCTAACTTACCCTTTGACGTTTCTGTTAATGGAAATGTATTTATCATAGTTGATCTTTTTCTTTAGTAATAGTAATAAATGAAATTTAATAGTTTGGGGGATAGTACATAAATTTATAAACGAATCGAATAAATATAATAAATATGGATTATTTGTAACGAGGAAATTTAATATGTTTGACTATTTTATATTCTTAAAACAAAAAAAACGAAACTGACTTTTTATACAACAAATATTCCTTAGATAATGAGAATATTTTTTCACAACAAAGATAATCCGTATTGATCAATTTATGTTTTTAATTAATTGCCAATTTAGCTTTTTAAATTATTATGCTTGTGAATTGCTTTCACGGAATTTCTGTAGAACATTTTCTTCAGAAAAATTTCAAGGTCACGAGATTTGAGGAGATTTAATTATGTCAAGGATTGAGACATTGTGTATACACTTTAGGTATATGTGAAGTTAGATTAGATATCTACGAATCAATTCTGTTATGTGAATTTCTGTATTAATGATGTTACTTTAATTGTTTTAGTAGTTAATCCATTCTTATCTTACTGTTTTATATATTTACAAGTCATTAATTATATACCATTCTTAAGATGTTGCTATTTNCTTAAGATGTTGATATCTACGAATCAATTCTGTTATAAAGGAAACAAGTCATTAATTATATACCATTCTTAAGATGTTGCTATTTTTTTTTTTCAAAACATACCATTTCCTTTCAAAACGTTAAATCTTAAAGTTAATTATAATCTTTTGTTTCCTTTATAAAAAAAACGGATACCAGCGCTGAGTTGGTCCGGGTGGTAAAGGGGCTGCAGCTGTAGCTTCCGCCACCCGGATTCGATTCACGCTGGGAGGAGACCTTATAACATGTGNCTTCCGCCACCCGGGTTCGATTTACGCTGGGAGGAGACCTTATAACATGTGTTGGTCCTCCGCCCCAGGTTTGGTCTAGGCCCTTGGATCCGGATCCACCTCAGTCATAAAAANATCCACCTGAGTTATAAAAAAAAAAAAAAAAAAAACGGATGCATATTTTGCAAGAATCGAGCACATTAAATGAAAATCAGATAATTTTTGTAAAGAAAATATTGTATATCACAACAAAGATTTTCAAGGACTTTCCGTGACCAAAGTCAGCCACAAAAAGTGTGATCTCTTCCTGTTTCTCTCTTTATATCGATCACCTTTGTTGGTGTTTTTCAGTTATAGTTTTTATACATTTCTCGTGAATATGGCTCTGTTCGTTTCGCTAGCGACCAGCGATTAACGATAACGATCAACGATTTTCGTTTTTGTTCGTTTGGTTATCGCTAGC
>OVAU01001197.1:0-13921 GCA_900406315.1 Biscutella laevigata subsp. laevigata
ATCCTAAATCGTCGTTATTTGCTACAACCCAAGAATCCGTTTGAAAAGATGTAGAACGAGCATTCGGAGTTTTACAAGCTAGATTTGCTATCGTCAAAAATCCCGCTCGTTACTGGGATAAGGTCAAGATCGGTAAAATAATGAGAGCATGTATCATCCTCCACAATATGATTGTTGAAGACGAACGCGGTTCATACACTCAATTCGATTTATCAGGTTTTAGTGATGACGGCGGTAATGCACAAGTGGATTATTCATTTGCAACGGATATGCCTTCGAATCTCGGAAATATGATGGCGAACCGAAATCACATTCGAAATCGAATAAAACATGAGCAACTCAAAACCGACTTGGTCGAACAAATATGGCAAAAATTCGAAACAAATTAATATCAACATTTTTAGAGTTTTTTTATATGTGTTTAATATTAATGTTTAATCTTATGTGTTTAATATTAATGTTTTAATCTTATGTGTTTAATATTATTAATTTTAATGTTTTTAATTTTAATGTTTAATAAATAATATTCTTTAGAACTCCTATTTTAAGAACCTACCATTGGATAATTTTTTTTACATAAATTGGATTGAGGTTCTTAAATACAATTTAAACAACAAATAATATTATTTAATTCATGAGATCCTTAGATTAAGAATCCCTTAGAGCATCTCCACCGCTAAATTTTAGCGGGTTATTAAAATGAATTTCTTGTAATTTAAGGCTAAAAGAAAATCAAAAATAAATGAAATGAGTAGAATCGGTCCTTAAACGAGATTTTTCAGATACTACTAATAACCCCTACGTGTCATTAGCTGATTGGATGGAAAAAAAAAACCAAAAAAATTGTATTGGTTTCGTCATTGTGTCGCAGAAAGAAGGAAAAAAAAGAAGCAAAGAGGTGCGATGGCGGAGGCGATTTTTCGCCGGAAAATATGTAATCTTGAGTTCTATGCTTTAGCTTCACTGCCACAAACATACAAAGCTCCTATCTTCTTCTTCCTCCATATGTTTCGCTCATAAATTACTATTTCCAATTGTCGTCGCTCTCAACGCTGGCTTCACTTCTCCGGTTAGTATTTCCTGTCTTCTCCTTTCATATCCTTATTACTCTTCTTCGATAATTCCTCCATAACCACTTGATTGGTGCTCTCTAGAGTTTGAAAAACCGATGAATTTTGTATATGTGCTCTATTAATAATAGTCTTTGTCTACTTTTTTCCTAATACTAACGATGAATCTTCTCTCTTTGAAGCTTCATAATAGAAGCAATCATGTTCTAAGATACTTAGTAAAGCCTTCGCCCTTTGTGTTCCACATCTCTGTAAATGGTCAAAGAAGGTTACTTTCAAGCAAAAGGAGATTGGTTTTATCATGTTTGGATACAAATGACTCCACAGCTCCATGATTTCTGTTTATGATCTCTTTCGTGTAATCATAAAGCGGTTCTTGTTACTACTTGATGCAGTCTTTACAATAACATGCATCCTCCAACGAAGTAGATTCCAGGGGCGGATCTCTATTGCTTCAAATACGAAATTGAATCGAAATGGGAAGGTCCTAATTTTGCTAATGGAGGAAAGTGGACTATGATGTTCCCTAAAACTAAACTGGAATCCAATTGGCTTAACACGGTAATTGTAACTTTTCAGGACTTCATGATTCTGCTTGTTGAATTCATCTTGTGATTGTTTTTTTTTTGTCTCCTTGTGTATAGTTACTTGCGTTAGTTGGTGAGAAATTTGAGCAAGGAGATGTGATTTGTGGGACAGTTTTGGATTTCAGAGCAGGAGGGGATAAGATCTCTATGTGGATAAAGAACGCTGTAAATGAGGACGCTCAGGTAAAACATGGATGCTTATATGTATATGTTTATTTGTTAATCAAAAAGGCTTGTTCTTGAGTAAACATAAAATGTAGTTACCGAATTTCTCTGAGGTTCATAACCGAAAACTAACAAGCAGATTACAATATAAGAGGTTGTAACCTTGTTTTGGTTCATACAAACACACATTCACTGGCTTTCTTGCTTCTTTTGAGGACTCATTTCTTATTTTCGGGTGTNGAGAGTGATTTCTTATTTTCCGGTGTTTACTGCAGCTAAGCATTGGGAAGCAGTGGAAGGAACTTCTCGGTTACAATGAGACAATTGGATTCATAGTTCACGTATGTGTTAGGCTTCTGCAACATCTTTGTGTTCTCTTGAACTATATTGGTTCGTTCGTGCTATTGTAATCCGTCTTCTGTTTTTTTCATTTGCAGGAGGATGCAAAGACTCTTGATCGTGATGGTAAACAAGTCCATACATTGTATGAGAGTCACAATTTCAGTTGGAGAAAAAGATAAAAGACTTAAAAGTAAGAGAAGTTTTTTTTTTTTTTAAGAACCCTTTATGAATATCTACTAATGGAGGGAAAAAATAATAAAGTTAATTTAGGGGTTCTTAATGAGTGAGATTTGTATAAATATTATTAAAATATTATTAAGAACTCCTTGATAAAAACCATTGATGGAGATTCGAAGCTAAGTGGGATATACGTTACGTGTCAAAATGGGACCCACATTATACACTCTCCTTCAACTTCAGACCTTAAACACCTAATCCCCATTACACCAATCAGAATTTCCCACGTGTCAACTCAAATATCCAAAACCTCCCTTCAAATAACCACCAAGTGTCTCTCCATGCCTTACTTTATCACTTCATCGGCTACATCACTCTCTCCGATACTTCAATATCCAAAAACTAATTCCACTTCAAAACATGAAATAAAACTAAATAAAGAGAAATGTTTTACTCTCATCTATATTTTATCAACAATTATCTTAAATATATGGTCATATGGATAACAAAATTACACTAACTACTTTACTTCAATAAACCAAAACATAAACCATCACAAAAATTGCCATTTGTTTCCTATAGACCAATCTTCCTCCTCTCATTTATCTCCACATCAAAAACAAATTATTCCCCAAAAACCACATCTTTATATAACCACACAAAAACCCATAAAAATCAAAAATCGATACCCATATTTCATCTCATTCTATCCTAAATCCTCATCACTCAACCAAGAAACAGAGAGCTTTAGGCGGAGAAGAAGAGGTAGGGGAAGAAACACAAACAAAAACAATGGCTGTCTCAACAATCTACTCAACACAATCCCTTAATTCAACTCACTTCTTTACTTCTTCTTCTTCCTCCAAACAAGTCTTCCTTTACCGTCGTCAATCCCAAACCAACCGTAGATTCAACACAATCATCACTTGTGCTGCTCAACAAACAGTTGTGATCGGACTTGCCGCTGACTCCGGATGCGGCAAAAGTACCTTCATGCGTAGACTAACCAGTGTCTTTGGTGGAGCTGCTGAGCCACCAAAAGGCGGGAATCCTGATTCCAACACACTCATCAGTGACATGACCACCGTGATCTGTCTAGATGATTACCATTCTCTGGACCGAACTGGTCGGAAAGAGAAAGGAGTCACTGCCCTGGACCCACGCGCTAATGACTTCGATCTTATGTATGAGCAAGTCAAAGCTCTCAAGAGTGGAATCGCTGTAGAGAAACCGATTTATAACCATGTCACTGGACTTCTTGATGCACCTGAGCTTATTCAACCTCCCAAGATTCTCGTCATCGAAGGTCTTCACCCAATGTAAGCCACACACACACGACACAAACTCTGTTTTTTTATTTCCTCTTAGACAAATTTGGGAGCTTCGAGTTTAGTAGTGTTTTCTGTTCTTGTCGGAATTTGGATGATTCAAGAATCTTGGATTTAGAATCAGTATCGTATTTTCGAACTTTTGCATGAGATCTTCCTATAGTTTGACTTGGAATAATTAAGATTATACTTTTGGTTGTTGTAATATTTAATTATATTTTGATGATATTGTTTACTTACGTGTCTGTGAAGGTTTGATGCGAGAGTAAGAGACTTATTAGACTTCAGTATCTACTTAGATATAAGCAACGAAGTCAAATTCGCTTGGAAAATCCAGAGGGACATGGCTGAAAGAGGTCACAGTTTAGAGAGTATCAAAGCAAGTATCGAAGCTCGAAAGCCCGATTTCGATGCCTTCATCGGTAAAACTCTATAGACACTCAATATCATTTCCTGATTGATATCTTTGTAACAATCTTGTGAATGACTTCAATTAACAGACCCGCAAAAGCAGTACGCGGATGCAGTGATAGAAGTGCTTCCTACACAGCTGATTCCAGATGACAATGAAGGGAAAGTGTTGAGAGTGAGATTGATAATGAAGGAAGGTGTTCGATACTTTAGTCCGGTTTACTTGTTCGATGAAGGTTCGACCATCTCCTGGATCCCTTGTGGTCGCAAACTCACCTGCTCGTATCCTGGCATTAAGTTCAACTACGAACCTGATTCCTACTTTGACCATGAGGTAACATCCATTGGAAATGTTCTTGTTTCAGAAGATTCAGTTTCTTAGCTCAGGCCTCTCTATTTCTTTCTCTCAGGTATCAGTTTTGGAGATGGATGGACAGTTCGATAGACTAGACGAGCTGATTTACGTGGAGAGTCATCTAAGCAACTTGTCGACAAAATTCTACGGTGAAGTCACTCAACAAATGCTCAAACATGCTGATTTCCCTGGTAGCAACAATGGAACTGGTCTGTTCCAGACTATTGTTGGATTAAAGATCAGAGATCTTTATGAGCAGCTCATTGCCAACAAAGCTACTGCTCGTGCAGAAGCTGCTAAAGCCTAAAACCAAAGGAAACAACGTGTCGATAAATCCATTCGCAATTTCTTCTCTCTTTCTTGTTCTGTGCGTTGTTTCCCTGCGGATTTTCAAGAACGGTCTTTTGCTTTGTTTGTAATACTGTGGAGATACAAAAAAAAAAGAAGAAAAAGCTGTACTGTAGTTCAGGGTTGAATAGCAGAAACAATAACAATTCAGTTAATACAATGCATTTATCCGATTCATCAATGTTACAAAATCAAAATTGATTTCATATCCTGAATCAACCTTAAGCCAAAAGGAAGAGTTTTGTTTTTCCTATTAATCACAAAATAGACACGTTGATTTTGATATTTGAGTTATAAAACGCAAAAGTTATAGCTTTTTTATAAATTCATAGTTACATATAAGAAAATTCACAGAGGAGTATACAAACATATATAAGCATTTTCCCATCATTTTTTTTCATTAAGTAACTCGCCGGCTTCTCAGACCACCAATTGTGTATCACCATGTCATGACTCCTCAGCCGACGACGGCCAGCAAACTCTGCCGAACGGCAGGGACAGAACACAGTAATGATCCGAATATTCCGGTGAGAGCATAAGCAATTGCACAGAAGGGAAGAGCTTCTGGCTCCTTTGCAGACAGAGCTGCTGTTCCAAGTCCATGGGCACTGGAGAAATAAAAATATGAATGTTTCATGTCTTTTGATCCTAATGGCATCAAAGGATGTTAAAAGATATTTCCTAACTTACCTTGAAGCAGTTGCAATTCCCCGAGCAATGGGATCACGTAAACGCAGTTTGTCAAGAACAACTTGTACGAAGTTAGCTCCGATCAGACCAGTCACAACGACAACAGCTGCTGTAAGAGATGAATTGGTCCCTGAAAATGTCCAAGAAATACGTTAGGGATGTTCTTTAATGTGTTCGCTGGAGGAGGAGGAGGAGAAGAAGAAGAAAAATATATACCTTCAAAGAGTGATACAATGCTAAGGGCCAATGCAACCGTGATGCAGCGAGGTAGGATCGAAACAGTTAAAGATGGTTCTAAACCGACTAAACGTCCAACAAGAGCAGTGGAGTAGAGCGAGAAAACCGTTGAGACGATCACAGATGTGAAGATCTCAGCTGCGTGTCTCTTCACAAGCTGAAGAAGACAGAGGCAAACCAAAGAGATAGATTGTTACCAGTTTTCTAAAGCAAAACAAAACAAGTTTGTTGTTTGCTTTACCTTTCTTTGTTTAAACATGGAGAAAGCGAAAGAGAGAATGACAGAGCCAAGAAAACCCATTAATATGTCACCAGCACCAGGATCCGATGCTACTTTGGTCAGGTAGTTTCCTGTCACAATTAGAGAGTAGTGAACAAAAAGACTTTTACTTTCTGGTTTTAGGTTCTTTAAAAGGGTTTCTATTGTAGTTTGCGTCATAAATTTTACTTTACCTAAAACAGGATCAAGTCCAGATCCTGAAGCATACCCAAAAGCTACAGCAGCAAGAACTGCGGATAACGCACAGCAGATTATCGGATGAAAAACTTTCTTTACAGAAGATGGCAACCTGGAAAAGAAAGGTAAGACAATAAGAACAACCTTGAGAGAAAGAGAGAGATACTTGAAAGTTAAGGAGAAAGGAGTGGATTTGAATTTTACCCAGAACCCACGATATAACCTAGCACAGTTGAGGAAAGAAGGAAAGGGAGACAAGTTCTTGCACTTGTCCCCAATGAATTAGGGTAAAACAGAGCACCAACAAACGATACAACAAAGATTCCACTCCAGCTCCACAGTTCAAGTGTTGAAAATGGGGAAGGTTTCGCCATAGGCTCGGCTTCCGTCATTTCAGTTTTCACCACTTTCCTCACTGCAATAGCTGTGAAACCCGCTACACAAAGAGATGCTAACCATCCACCAGCTGCACAATCATCCGATATAACATTACCACAAAAACTAACTAAGAAACAAGAGATTATTAACCACCATGTAGCAGTCGTGTTGGGTGAGAGTATATATACCTACAATGTAGCAGATCTTAACACCAGAAGCAGCAGGAATATCTCTAACGGAAAGAGGGAGAACTACAAGAGAAGGAACATAGAACAAAGGAAGCCATCTCTGAATAAACATAAACGCAGGCTCGAAGAAATTCATCAAACTGGTTGCAGCAGCGGGAATAAAGGAATCGAATATCATAAGAACAGAGAAAATACAAAACATCCCAAACAAAGCACTTGGGAACTTGATGGATGCTGCAACAAACGCCTTCTTCAAGAACTGGTCTGCCGCAAGTATGATCCCAAGTGAGACCAACAAGTGCATTATCGCAAACACCTTATGTACAAACAACGAAATTCAAAGCTTTCAGAAGCAGCGAGACATAAAAAGGTAAATGAACAGCATGAAATGTTCCTTGTAAGCTTACTTTACGAGAAAGCGTTGAAGTGTTTCCTGTTCCTGCACCATCCATGGCTTGAACTGAGAGTTTTCTCCCAAAGATCATCTCTCGAGATTCCATTTGCAAAAACCTCAAACTTTGGGCATATTTTGCTATATTAAGCTTATGGGCTCCATTAGATTGTAAACTCTTCACATGTTTGGAATGGAACTGGATCTTGGAACACCAATGGCGGTTTCTTGCAGTGGAAAAAGCTAAAGGAGAGAAGAGAGGAGTGGCTGAAGGAGTAGTCATGGTACTGGAGACGACGTGTCTGTGATTCTGTGAGAGTACCCATCACAATCTTCTCCATCTTCGTTAACGATGGAAATTGGATTACGTAAATTTTGTATGGACGAGAGATAACGTTCTATCAATAAATATGAGCGAGAGCGACTTTTGTTCTTTTCTCTGTATTGAACTAATTTTTGCGGAGTTAGTTTATTCTGTTAAGAAAGGAATCTACTTTATTTAAATATTCATATTTTCTTGCCACTTTCTTAATAATAAAACATTCATCACATTCACTATAATCAAATTTCACAATTACTGAAACCAAATGAGAAGAAATTGATCTTTGAATATTTTCTACAGAAGCGAACAACACTAATAACAAATTAACAATTTCGTAAGACCCAAAAACCAAAATCAGTCAACGAATAACCTAAACCTAGATAAAGACAACAATCATAAGAACACCATTTTATCAACCGAACTTTCTTTATTGTTTTGTCTAGAGATTAATTATAACGGTACTCATGCTCTTCATAACGATGAGCATTGTATTGAGACGATGACTGTTCATAAGCTGAAGCGTAGTGAGAAGAAGGAGAGGAGGAATTATAGACTTGATGGAGAGGGGAAGGAGTATCAAGCTCGGTCACATGACTAGACGAGTGTGTTTCATATTTCTCCACTCTTACCTCCTGTGTCTCTTCTTCCTCGAATGAGTGGAAAATTGGGTGCAGGTAAGCATCTGCAAGATATGATTTCATGTTCAACTCCGGTTCTGTTTCCTTCTCTAGCTTGTCTTTCGCCATTGCATCCTGCAGTTAGACCAATGATAAACTCAAGTTTTGTAAGAAAGCTTGTAACTTTTATTCATAAACGCGAGGTGTCTCTCGAGAAGATGCTTTGTTTACCTCGAGTGGGTATTTTCCAAAGGCAGGTTCGAAACGGCTTTTGCAGTACTTGTGGAAAGTAAGTGTGAGAATGGGTAAGATGATAAGCAACGGTGTTGAGTCAGCTGCTTCTTTAGAAGTCATAAGTCCCATAAGAAGAAGCTGAGATATCAACAAACTCGCGATTATTCGGCCATGAACGTGTGGCCAAAACGCTCCACAGCTCTCATATTGTTGGTTGTAAACATTGATTATCTGTGTTTTGTTCAACCAATAAAGCATCAACAAGATTTAGGAAAGGATTCGATGTTAACTTGGTGGTATGAGTCTCTAAAGCCGAACCTGATGACGATAGACCAAGTAAGCAAAGGCGAAGAATATACAAATGAAGGGAAGAAGAATGGGAGTAACAACAGCGTAGACAATTCCCAGTAGGAAGTAGAGCTGGAGAGATGGGATAGTCTCCTTGAAATCGACAAAACCAGGGTCCATTGCTTGCTCCCTATCTGATTCAGTCTTCACAAGAAACATGTTCTTCAAGTGGAAAATCACGAGGGGCTTTATACGGAGAATCTCACTCGCAATACCAGCCCACCCATCAACCATTATGTATGTGATAAAGAATGTAGCTTTCATTGGTATGGAGACCCCAATGGTTCGAGGAATTCTGTATAGACGCAATGAACAAGAGCAAGTTAAGATATGAGCTTAAAGCTAGAATCTTTGGAGGGTTATAAAGGTTGTTTACTGAGTTGGTGACTGGTGAAGGAAAGAGTCCAGCTGCTCAAACGCAGTTCCAGCAATGATACTTCCCAAGAATACATTAACTAACATGAAGTAATAGTATTTTGCTGCTGCTCTACGCTCAAGGGTTGATAAAGCGATGTATCCCTCAATCTTTGACATAATCAGTAGTACCGTCGGGAGAATCCACAAGAAGATCTTCAGAGCAAGACCAGGAAGAAAACCCTGTAAGAATGACTTGATGAAATTCCTGCCATAGAAACCAAGGATATGGAGTAAACGGTCTAGCAATACCAAGAAGCCAAAAATCCATGGACAGACTTACAATCTAGTGACAGGTCTGAGGAAAGGTGCAACTCTGTCAAGACCCTCTAAATTTGCAAGAGATTGCACGAAAGCTATTGGAATCATGTAGAAGAAGACCAAGGCAAAGACTGAGACACCAATTATGAGTTTCCTGATGGTCAAAGAGATAAAAGGTATAGCAAGGTTTTGCCAATAGATATCACGTGGCTCAGGAGCACTACTGGTTAGCCATAACGTCGGATTCTTGCTCTGTTGCGTCTGTGCACAAACAGCAGCACCCCATCGGGAATCAAACGATACAAATGCAACAGGAAGCATCAGTTTTGAGTCGTTGAGAACTTTTTGGCGCTCCAAAGTCATCTGTATCAACGAGTAGAATTTGACAAAGATGAAATGAGGTTTAAAGATTCAAGCTTCTTTGTTTAAGCGATAATGAGAAGCAACGGAACGACTTACAGTGTGGTCAAACTCCTTGATTTGATGTTTGTAGTAATCAATGGAATCAACCTTTTTACCCCATAGACCAAGAAACCCTGTCTGATAAAACAAAAGCAGCTCATAGCAATCAGCATCATTTCATCCCAAAAAAGCTAAACAAACGGAATTTGAGAGACTTACTCTGCAAGTAGGCTTCTTGTGTGGATTACGCTCATACTTCAGCACATAATAGTCAAACCAATGTTGCAGCCTCTCTCTTTGCTTCACCAGCTTTGCATAGTTGTTCGCGTTATAAACTGCCTGAAACAAGAATATCCAATCCATCGATCAAACTGATAATTACAAAAAGTAAACGAATTGGGAACAAACAAATTGTACCTGATGACAAAGGTAATGCTCAGGGTGATTCGTCTTAAAGAAATGATTCACCGTTTCCGGAACCGAGTGTCCGGGTATGTCAGGGACGTTTCTGACAACAACCTGCCAAAAAAAACAGTGGTATCTGTAAACACCGAAGTAACAATATGTTTGAACTTTGAAACTTTCACTCACAGTAAACTGCTCTGGACGCCTACGCTGTGAAGCTAAATACTGCAGACGCATTAGTGCGACAGTATTGTATTCTCTGTAGAGCATGAAACATGCCCATAGCGTGAAAAGGTACTCCACTCCAATGTGGAAGAAGAACCTAAACACAGAGACACACAGACACAGAAATATTTTAATCTCAGCCAGTGGGAATCAATGATCCTCATTGCCAAAACTTCAATTTCTTCAGAAGTAAGCTCACTTTGAGGATTTAGGCTGAACATTTGATATCGAGAGCCTATCGATGTCGCTGACCACAAGTTCCTTCTTCAAGAAGGAAAGTGTTCCACTTGATACATTCACTGGAACAAGAACAACGAGCGCTAATACCATGGCTGGTACAAAGATCTTCAAGCTACCAAACACCAAAAGAAAAAAAAAAAAACAGTTTTATAGACAAAATTTGTGGGGTTTTACTATGGGTATATCCAGATTCTCTCATAAATAATATGCAATGACTTTATCAGGAAACAAACACGAAATAGTGACCCCAACAAACGAAAGTTCTAACTGCTTTTGCTTTGTCTGTGTAGAATACAGAGCAGACAAATCTAAGACTTATATGTAAATTTCAAATATTTTTTGCAATAAAATACGATGTGAGCAGAGATTTTTTGCAGAGAAGAAAAGAAGAGATTTTACCCGAGAGTGTAAATCCTGAGGAAAATAGCAGAATCGAAGCCAGCGTGACGAATAATCTCGGATTCACTCATTTTCATAGCTTGAGGCATCCAATTAAGGAAAGTGAAATAAGTTCTGAAATTGAGGTTGACAAATTTCCCGACGAGAGTTCCGTCGGAGCGCCGAGGACTGCTTCTGTCTCCAGAGAGATACCATTTGGGAAAGTAAACTCTGTCGTTAATGGGTTGGATTCTTAGGACAGCGAATGCTATTAGAAACAAGAAAGCACCAAAGAGGTTGATCAGAGCTGAGACTCCTATATCTTGCAGAGTCGCCATTGATGAACACCAAAGAGAGAAGAGAAGCGTTGAAGGAGAAAACAGAAGAGAAAGTATGATTTACTTTCTGTTATAAAACCGCCGAAAGAAAATAAATTTTCTTTTCAAAAAAGTATCAATATTTTTTTATAAATATTTTATTTATGATGTTTATCCAGTATACATTGTAACTAATTAGCATAGTGGAAAGTCAATATAATTTTTTTTTTAAAATATTATAAGCAGGAATTTTAACCGAAATCTAGTCTCCCAATTTCAAAACAAATTATAATAACCATATATGAAATCATATTTTACAAATATCTATTAAGACCATGATTATCGAGAACTCTTTAAAATAGGTTCTTACAAATATATTATTATTATTTTGAATATAATATTATTATTTTGAGAAGAACCAGATCTCATCCCCTTCTTAAATCTCTTTAATGAGAGCCGTTTCTCTTTAAAATTGACTTTTTCAAATTTTTTTTATTTTTCTTTTTACCAAATCTTACGTCACTATATTTCTAAGATACTCTCTATATTCTTCGATGTACGTGCTCTAAGCTCACTAAAATATTTGTGTTCTTTTCAACAAAATTCTTAAACAAATTTGGAATATATCAAAACACAGAAAGATAAGAAGAAACCATATTTGCTGTCAAATTGTCATGTTGTTTTGTTAGTTGGCCGGAATTTTAATTTTTGTTGAATATTTCAAAATGTTGTTTTTATTATTTGTCGAAAATGGAAAATTAGAATCGTGAATATTGGAAAATGCTCATCGTAGTGACAACTACGAAAGTTGATAGCACGCGTGAAATCGAGTATTCTACAATTTTTTTTTTGTTAAACCTAAATTTTTTTAAGGTTGAGTACATGGAGAAACATTAATTTTTTTCTTGCCTTTATGCGTTTTTAGGTATTAAAAAAAATTGTGTGTCAAAATGCATTGCAGAGGAAAACAAAACATTCGTTGGAAATGAAAATTTTTAATTGATTTGGAATCCTTTTAGCTATATTAAATTGCAAGCGAACACTTAATTTGAAAAAGGGGAGACGAACACGTTTGGACTTTATCGCGGTCCTTGAAATAATTAGGAGAAAGTTTTTACTCATTGTTTGAAAACTTATTTTGAATAAAAAATTAAATATTCATTTGTATATTTATTATAGTATATCATAATGTTTTAATTTTCTCATTTTGATTCAAAAAGTTGTTAAATACAAATTAGTGTAAATTATAACCACTATTCAACCATTCGTTTACACCATCACACAATATTTGCACTAAACTTCGTGTCATTCTTTGCTTATGTGGAAGATTAATATCATTGTTAATATGATTTGTGGGTTTAGTCTTTTAGGTGGTCACGACACGCAAGTGATTATCAAGGAAAATGACATTTTCGTTCCTTAGCGATGGCTTTTTGTCTTTAAACATGATCATATGATCTCCCTCCATGTCTATCCATGACTCATACAGTTCAATAATTTACATTTCCATCTATAACAATACATATGTACGTATATGGAATTTTATGAATTATACAAAATTTAGATAGACCCGATCATGGATTCACCCGAAGCTAAGTTCGAGCTTCTGGTCTCTTTTATATAATTCTTCAATTCTAAATTTTAGGAAAAGGTTTTCCACTGTATAATAATTCTTATGACCGAAGTTGCAAAATATCATGTTACATATTTTAATTGAATTTTTATATTAAATGACCAAAATCTATTATATTAAAATAGAGTTTATCTAATTAAAATAAATTATATTAGACTATTTCAATTAATGACTAAAGAAATTATATTATATGTAGTCCTAACTAATATTAGTTACATTAGAATTATTCTTAATAATTAGGGATGACGATCTATTTCCCCATGAACTTTATCCATATAGCATCATATCCACTCAAACTTTGAACCTCTTACTATTTCCCCATAAACTAGAAATTATAGATCTAATTCCACCTAAATATAAAGTTTCAAACCTATTTATCCATGTAATGAAAATTATAGAACCAATTACCCAAAATCCGAATTACTATTCGTTTGCTCTAACCAAAAATTATTTTAAACCGGAAAATCAATTAATTAAAACAAATAAATCAAAAAG
Organism: Biscutella laevigata subsp. laevigata; assembly: GCA_900406315.1. Classification (NCBI taxonomy): domain Eukaryota; kingdom Viridiplantae; phylum Streptophyta; class Magnoliopsida; order Brassicales; family Brassicaceae; genus Biscutella; species Biscutella laevigata. Next base: position 13,416 of record OVAU01001197.1, read on the forward strand.
TACCGAAACCATTATAATTCAACTTCAAAATCAATAATAAATTGATTCTCTCTCTCATTCTCGTTTTTTCTTATCAATTCGATGCAACATATCAATCTGAAGCGCCGTGAAGGAGTAGTGTTGCAGAGGAGGAGCAATGTCGTAGAGGAGGAGCAATCTCGCAGAGGAGAAGCTCGACAGATTTGGGCCTCCTCGACTTTTGGATTTTCCGACGGTGGCAGACCTAGCAGATTCGCTGAACCCAGATTTTGAAAGTGATTTGATCCAATCAATTAAATGTCTGGAATGCGAATTAAAGAGACATCAGAGATTCGTGAAATTTCATGGAATCTCGTCCATTTTCAAGGTCACAACAATTGAAAACAGAGGTGATTGACGAAGAGAGCTTATCTTAGTGGTAATCGACAACGAGGACGCCGTTTGAATGAAAATTGAACGAAGATGACAATGAAGATGCCGANGAAAAACATTTTGCTGGGTAATGTCTTTGTATCACACCTGAGAAT
>OVAU01001198.1:0-14089 GCA_900406315.1 Biscutella laevigata subsp. laevigata
CCATTAAGCTCCATGTGTGCCAAATAGTCTCCAAGCATCTTGAAGCTCCGGTTCAAGTGCAAATTTCGGGTAGATCTTGTCCAAGATGTTTCCTCTAGCTTCAAGCTTGAGGCTGGCCAGGCGTGTATCACGGACCAAACCGGTTTTTTTTGTTTTCAGTTCTGTTTCGGTTATCGTCAAATAATCGATCGGAATCAATTTTCAAACAAGTTCGGTTAATGGACTTTTTTAAATGTTTTCTTTAAATCGAAATTAAACTGAAATTAAACCGAATTAAACCAAAAATTTCATAAATATACCAAATTACCCGAAAATAACCGACCCGACCCGAAACAAAATTAACCGAATAAACAGAGTTAACCGAATAAACCAAATAAACCGAATTGAATGAAAATAACCGAAATAACCAAACCAAATTACCCGAAACGGTCCGAAATTTCCGGTTTAACCGAAAATACGATTAATTTCAGAAAGTTTTCAAATAACCGAATTAACCGAAAATCGAACCAAATTTTAATTCAGTTCAATTCGGTAAAACATTTTCAAACCCGAAAAAAGGGAAAACCAAAAAACTGAACCATTCCGACCTGAACCGAATCGCAGGCCTATTAGGAATTGTAATGGATTGCAAGTGTTGCACAGTGACGAACCAGTCTAGATTCGATTTGTTTTTTTTTACGAATTATTTCCAGATAAATATAATAAATATAATTGTAAATCAAATTATTTGAATATTAAGTTTATCTTTTATAGCTAACACCATGTTTTTTAAACAACGATTATCAAAAAAATTTTAAAATTTATCGTCAATTTAATGTTTCAACCGGTTGACCTATGAGTATAAACAAGACCAAAATTCAACATATAATTATTAAAAATTCAACAATTAATATTACTAAATAATATTTTTTTATGCAAAATAAAATATTGTAAAATTATAAAGATAAAATTATATAAATTTACAGAGTTTTTTATAAATATTTACTAAAAATCATACATTTAAAAAATATATAAAATTTCATTAAATTAAAAATATGTTATAATTATAAGTAGAAAACACATCATCCGCGTAGAGATGTTAGGTAAACCTATATCCATTTAGACTCATTTAATTTTTTGGGTATGTTAGAATTACCCATTTAGATCCACTTAAAATATTTTTTACCCATTTGAATTCAATTGGACCGATTTAAACCCAATTAATTTGTATGTGATTAATTTTTAAAAATGTTTTTAACTAATTCGTATTAATTACTTTTTGTTTGCCCTCGACAAATAACTAATAATTTTGATAACTTACATAATTCATATATATTTTATGTTTAAGTTTAAATATCAAACTGTATCTAAATTGATAAAATTATGTTTTATAACATAACATTTTGTGGGAAAACATAATTTCACAATTATGAAAAAAAAAATATTAGAAAAAACGAGTGTCCACGTTTTTCAAGAAATACGATATTCTATATTTTTTGGAAACAAGAGATTTCGCGTTTTCGAGAAAAACAGATTTTGTGTTTCCGGAATAATATGATATTTTGCGTTTTCGGAAAAAAATGACATCTCGCGTTTTTCGGGAAAAACGAGATTCTGTTTTTTTTTGGAGAAAATGAGTTTCTGCATTTTTTCGGAAAAAAACGAGATTATTTTTTCGAGAAAAACAAGATTCTGCAATTTTTTGGGGAAAAACGATATTTCGCATTTTTCGGGAAAAATGAGATTCCGCATTTTTTGAGAAAAAAGAGATTCCGCATTTTTTGGGAAAAAAGAGATTCCACATTTTTTGGGAAATAACGAGATTTCGCATTTTTCGTTAAAAACAAGATTCCTGGTATTTCGGGAAATAAATCGTTTTAATAAATGAGGGCTATTAAGATCTCTATTTAGTATATTTTTAAAAATAAAATTTGAAATAAGATAATTGAGTTTTATATGATATATCAATTTGCAAAACCCTTTTATTAGATGGGTGCTATTATGGTGTCATTTAGATCCACATAACTTTAATTAGTTAAATGGATCTTAATGGAGTTTTTTAATAACAAAGACCATTTAAATCCACTAATTCTAAACCTTAGACATTTGGAGATTTCATTTTTTTGTTCTCTCACACTCTCTCACTAAATCCTAGAGTCGCCGCTTAAGGTCTTCTTCCTCATCGACGGTCGGTGTCTTTGTACAGTATCGTCATTTGCCGTCACCCTTATGGTTCAATCTCCTTTCTTCTCTACTAGATTGTGGTTGGTCTTGGCTCCGATCAGCCTTTCCTCACCTTGGATTCGTTCAGCTCAGCCTTACCGTCGTCGTTGCTCGATCTGACTGTGCATGTCTTTGCCTCGTCTTTTGTGGCTTTCTCGGGCCATCTCTAGCCTTCCCCTCCTTTCTTCTACTCGTATGCGTTGCCACTTGAGGTACTGAAGCGAGATGCTTTTCTTTTTACAGGTTGTTATGCTTTTCTTTTTTACAGGTTGTTGGAGGTTCTTGGTGGCTTCGTTAAGCGGTATGTATGCATGGTGGTGGGGTAATTCTTCTTGGTCTCTACTCAGTTAGATTTGTGCCCAATTCTGGTTCCAAGGTGGTCTGATTATGTGTTTTTCGGCTAGTTTATTTGTGTAAGTTAGTTTAAGGCATGATTTTGGATCCGTTCATAGCTTTTCAGATCAGTTGCTCGACGGGTTTCCGTAGTCGGATTGTGTAGCTTCGGGCTTAGTTTTCGGTAGATTCAAGATTGTTTTAGTTGAAGAAGGAACTTTACTCCATGATTCGACACTCTTCTTCTGGAGTTCTTTCGTGTCAAGGAAACGATTCTCGGGTAAAAAAATACGTAGTCCTCCGATGTTTCTGGAGCTTGTTTCGGTCTATTGATATGTCAACTCGCTAGTTCGGGTGGAAGAAGACCTATTTGCCTTGGACGTTTAAGTCTTCATCAATAATTGACATCAATGTGGGTTCCTTCAGTCTTCAGCTTCAACTACTCTTCCTCTGTCTCATGTTTTTGACGTTAATATCTAGTCTTCGAGGTTCTTCTTGTGTACCACTTGTTGTTTTCACGGGATTATTTTTTAACCGCCATCATTATTTTCCAATTCGTTTTAGTGTTCGCGTTTGTAAGCAAACGTTATCTGTATAATCATATTTTGAGTTAAAAGAAAAAATGATACCATTAAAAATTCATTTCAAACTACGAACTTTTTTTTTGTTTTACTAATTTCATGTTAATCTTAATTTTTCTTTGGTTCTCTCGAGCCACTCTACAATCATTCGAAGTTCCCCAATTTTTCACTCTCTTCCCAATTGGTTTCAGTGCACCATTGATAAAACTAATTTTACATCTCGCTTGAAGAGCTCTAATCATTTTCAGTTGTCTGTTCACTGTCTCAATTGTTTTGGTGTTCATACTTCATAGTAAGGCCTATAAAAGTACTTTGAGAAACCTGAAAATTCTAGAGCTAGTCTATACTTAGAACAAGAAAACAAAATATTCCTTAAGAATCGGTCGACTACAAAAAATAGTCCATATTTTTCCAATGATAAGAGAAAAATGTTAAAAATTTTACTTCGCCTTAACACCTTAATGATGTTTCCAAAATTTATAAAATATTTTGCATTAAAAAACAATCGCACGATCAACATATTTTTTTTTCCAACAAATCATTCGTAAACATGTGCATTCTATCAGATTTGATGATATAGTTGAAAAATCTGTTTTTCTTTTAAATCATGTAACAATAAAATAAAGAAACAAGTAATTTTAAAATTTATAGAAGGACTCAGTTATCTATTTTCAATTTAATATTTTACATTAATAATTAAAATAAAAATTGCTCGTCTTGGGAGACACAATTCCAGAAACAAAACGCTCTCTGTAAGAAGAGATCACAACAAATCTAAAAACTAAAAAAACAAATTCATTTTTGAAATTATTCATCCACTTGGATTTGTTAATCGGTCATTATTACAACTTCTTGGTTTGAATCAATTTCGTTTAAAAATGTAATAATTTTCTTCTAAGAGAGAGAGCACTGAGATGGACGAGTTTTTGAAATGAAATGAATTAGGGAAGAAATTTCCAGGATCGTTCAATTCGTCAGATAGTAAGAAAAAGTGTGTGATTCGTTCGCTGATTCTAATGGCGAAACGAGTCTATGAAGACTGGAAGGGAAGTAATGTAAGGTTTTGTATGATTGAGTATCTGAGTTTGGATTCTGTTTTACTCTCTTTTGTACCTTTTATGGAATCTGCATTCTTCAAAATCTATTCCTTTTATCAGGAAACTTAGGGTTTTCTTAAAGGAGACAGAAGATTTTGTGTGGATTTGATTTCTTGCGTGTAAGTTTTGTAGTTTTGATGAGAATAATATGGAGAAGAATTGTGGGGAAGTGTTGGTTTGCATTGCTAATTTTAATCATGAAATTTAATGTCATCACTTTCAATTAGATTACACTGGAGAGATGATGTATATGTTCGTTTTTAGTGGCTATAATGTGTTGATTGCCTTTTAGTTTCAGATATTTTTTTCAGCTTTATAACTATTGAGAGCTCATTGTTAGCATTAGCTCTAGTGATTCAGGTCTAAGTACACAATTGAATACCTTACTATTATCTTTTACTTGGTTCAATGACATGGATAATGAGCTTTCTGTTTCATCATTTGTATATTGATTCACTCCAAGAACTTTCATTTTTTTTTTGTTCAATGGAATTCTTGATGGTGCACAATCTCCTATTTTGTTGCTCTTTCGCAGAAGTTTTTATTTGGTGGGAGATTGATATTTGGACCAGATGCTTGGTCTATTCCTTTTACCGTGCTGCTCATCGTAACTCCAGTTATCTTGTTTTGTATATTTCTCGCTGAACATCTTCACCAAGAATTCGTACCAAGCTTATCAGTAGATGTGTTCTTAGTTGCAGTGATTCTAATCACTGTTTTTGTAAGTTTTCTCCAATGCCCATTTGATATTTCCATATTAGCCATCTTGTTTACACACTTTTGTCAACACGTGGCCACAAAGGGGGTCCACTCCCTTTTAATCCCAAACTACGTGGGAGGGGATCGAACTAGCGACCTCTTGGTGACAAGCCAAGCACCAGAACTAGCTGGGCTAGGAAGGCTCGTCTCTTGTTTACACACTTATCAACCCTTTTGTACTTTTTGAATATTGATCGTATAAATGCACCATAGTATCTTATAAATATTTCTTGTTATTATCTTTATCTCAAGGTAAGAGGTAAAAGTTTGAGGCATTCTTTCTGTCAATTTTTCTTTGTTTGATAGGTAATGATCTTCCTCTCACTAACTTCTACGCGAGATCCTGGGATTGTTCCAAGAAATTTGCATCCGCCAGAAGAAGAACTTTGCTATGATACAACCGTATTAAGTGATGGAAGAGAAACACCCACTGTTCAAATTCCTAGGACGAAAGAAGTCATGGTTTATGGTGTTTCGGTTAGAGTTAAGTATTGTGATACATGTATGCTTTATCGTCCTCCTCGTTGCTCCCATTGCTCCATCTGCAACAACTGTGTTGAGCGTTTTGATCATCATTGCCCTTGGGTAGGCCAATGCATTGGAATGGTACGATATGAAGTTTCATAACTTTTTTAATGTGTCATTTTCTCTAATCTGAAAAAGTTCAAGACTTGCTAAATCTGTCGATTACAAAATTATAGATAAACTTTGACATTGCAAGTTTTGCGTGTGTTGTTATTGTGGGCAGAGAAACTATAGGTGCTTTTTTATGTTTGTTTCCTCTGCATCTCTTCTTTGCATCTACATCTTCTCGATGTCGGCTTTATACGTCAAGGTTCTGATGGATCACCATCAAGTTACCGTGTGGAGGGCAATGCGAGAATCACCAATGTCAGTTTTTCTTATGGTATATTGCTTTATTTCGCTGTGGTTTGTCGGAGGGCTCACCGGGTTCCACATGTATCTCATCAGCACAAACCAGGTTAGTTTTGATCATATATTCAAAGGTTTGTGTTTGAGTAATCTATAACCTCACATTGCGGTTTGTTTTCTTTCAGACAACTTATGAGAATTTCCGATACAGATCAGACAATAGAACCAACGTTTATAACCGTGGGTGTTCAAACAATTTTCTTGAGACACTTTGTTCGAAATCTAAGCCCTCGAGGAATGACTTTAGAGCTTTCATCATTGAAGAACCACCGAGGATTATTACATTGGCTAGCACAGGGGAAAGAGGGGGAGAAGCAGAGGAAGAAAACAGGGCGGAACGGCGTCGGAAGGTCGAAGACGATCTAGAAAATGTTATGGAAGTACATCAACGTTTTAATTCAGAAGAGGGATGTGATGAAGCGCATCACAAGGTCGATATTGATCTCTTGAGAGCTGAGTCTAGTGAGAGACAACCAACAATTCAATCAGAAGATAGGTGTGGAGATTGGGGAACGAGAAGCAATGTAAAGGAGGAGGAGGATATGGTTGCTGGTTCTTCAGTGAGAGAGAATAGAAGCTATGCAGCTGCAGAGGAAGGAAGATGATGGAAGTTAAAGAGGTTTATCTTTTCTTACTTAGTTTTATTTGTCTTAATTTTTTCATTAAATTATGGGTTTTAGGACCCTAAGTGTGCACAAAAAAAAAAAAAAGGACCCTAATGGTTTGGTTTTGGATAGGACTCGTCTTGTACCAATTACTTGTATCGTACTCGGCTTGAGAAACCTGAGTACACATCCTGTACAAGTCAAGTATCAAGCCTCATATTTTTACTACTTGCAAGTACTTGTCAAGTATCAAGTATCATAAACTCTTTTTTGATACTTTTCATGTTACTTGTCCTAATATTCATTACTCGTTACCCATTAATATAATAATATTATTCGTTACCCTCAAGTATAAGATTGTATTTTGATACTAAGTAGTATGGTTTTGTAAACAAGTATTGAATTTGGCAAATACCAAGCCTGATCAAGTGGCTAAAACTCTTTTTGTGGATACTTTATTTACCAATACTTGTTTTTTTTTTTTTTTTTTTTTTTTTTNTTTTTTGTTTACCAATACTTGTTTAAAATGGAACATGTACAAGTAGTATTTTTAGTTAATTGAACAGGTCAAATCTATTAGCAAGTACCTAGAATTAGTATTACCTAAGTGTTCACATACTTAGTTTAGTAGTTGTGAACTAGATGATCCACATACCTCTCCTTTTACAAAACTAATATATCATAAATCTCTATCATCTTACATGTCCTCTCTAATTTAAATTTATATGTAATTTTAAATATTACTTTTATCTAACTATATTAAAAAAGAAAATTTCAAGTTAGAGTAGAAAAAGTCAACTCTTTCTTTCTCCTACATGCACGATGAGCTTGACATCTATTGACACAACTTTCATTAACACCATCGAAGCTTAAGTTGCTTAATTTCAAGTGTACATTAAGAGTTGAATTCGAATTGAATCCTCACCAAATTTGAACGGCTAGGATAATTGGTAAATATGATATTCGTGGTGGAACCGGTATCACTTATACAATTGATGAGAAACAGTAAACATAGTATTAATAGTATAAATATGACAATTTTTAAAATTGATATTATTTGAGAACTACGATCTTTGGCTTTGGAACTGAATCATTTCCTTGTATCTTGGAAAATCTTTTCCAGATTCATGAAGAGGAAATTTAATGAATCACAATTAAATGATCGATCGGTACAAACCTCAATAACTTCAAATTGGATTAGATTCTCATCAGCAAATATGAGAACCTGTAAATATGACAACTTGTAAAACTAATATCATCGAAACTGTTGGTATAATTAAATATGAGAATATTCAAAATAAATATCATTAACAGTGGCAGAGCTAGAAAATAATTTTACCTGGGTCAAAATTTAAAATTTAAAATTTGAGGGGGTGCATTATAATAATTTTTTCTTAATTTAATCAATTTAATAAAAAATTTAGCTTAAAATTACCTTTTTACAAAATTTTCACATGGGTCAATTGCCCCACACCCTCTGAACGTGCCTCCGCCAATGCTAATACATCTGGTAGAATTATGAGAAATAGTAATTCTGTATAAGTGGTACAAATAATATTAGTGAGTATAATGTAATTATATACTAACATTTTATCTTAGTATTAGATCAATCCGACTCCAAGTTTAATCGATCCGATTACAACGTATCTGAAAAGCCATCTGCAACCGTTCCTGATGCCAAGTTTATATCTCTGGAATTAATAGTTGTAAATTCTTATACAAATGTTTTGTCTAGGATTTGTAGGAGAAGGATCAGAGGTATTTTGGCTCAATCCATTGATTCTCAAGACTAACATCTTGTGTTCAACAGTCAAGTTAAAGATTTTAAACAAACACTTATGGGAGGCAAACCAACCATTCAATACACAAACATTTTTCGTGCAAAAAAGATTCGTGCAAATTTCGAGCTTGATCGATATAGCTCGAGATCGATCGAACTTCTTTGATACAAATTTATGGATCGATCTAATACCGAGCCCGATCGTTTCGAAAAAACACGAATTTTGTATGAGTAAAATAAAAACGCACAAAATTTTCACGAGCTCAATATTTGTTTTTTTTTGGATTTTTCTCTTGGAATGACCTTTCTTTATGTTTATTTTGACGCTAGGACAGTATGAAGTAAGTCTGCAGACGAGTGTCAGCAATTGCTAATATTTCTATGTTTTCTCTTCTGTTTTTAACTTTTGAGATAGTGGTGTCACTCTGGTTTTATTGAGTCAAAACTTGTCTAGGATTACGACTTTTTTCTTCTGAGACCATAAATGTTTATTTCTTCTTAGGCTTGAGCTACTATTGCATGATTGTGTTTTGTGTAGGCGAACAAGAGAACCACGTGGTCAAACTCCCATTTAGAAAACCGATGCTTCTCAGAATTTTGTCGGATCTAACGTTAACTCAATTAACTTGAACCTAACCTGATTTAATTTTTCTTATCAAGGAGTTTGATATCAAGAAAGATTACGCTAAGAGTTTGTTCTTCCATTTACAACTCTTTCTAACTTTGAGTGGCCAAACTCCCTTTCAATTTGGTAATCTTACTAACTGTGCTTTTTATAGTGCCTTGGGACGTCTCTAGGACTTATACTTGGCTTAGTGTATATTCGGAAAAGAAAAATTTCCTTTCTTTTTCGTATTTTGAATTGTGTGCGACAGATATAACAGTTTATTTTAGATTTTGTTCGATTGAACCAGGTGTGGTTCAATCGATCCAGACCTCACTTCTTCAGTCAAACCAGCATCTTGCAGATCGAACTCATCTTTCTTGGCAAAGTAGTGGTTTGATAAAACCTAGGTGTGGTTCGATCGAACCTAAGCCTTGACGGATCCAAACTTCTTGGAATCTTGTAATTACGTCCAAAGGGTTCCTTTCGTCAAATGTCCACTCCTGAACTGTAACATCCCAAAAGGAGATAAAAAGCTCCAAAATCACGTTAAGGACTTGTAAAGGGGTTCATAAACAAGCTAAAAAGGCAGGTTATAAACCCCTAAAATAGAGACATATTGATTCCCCTATACCTGAATTTTTGCTTGTCTTCAAGTAAAGAAAATAAAAAGCCCAAGGGAAAATCGTAGGAACTTTTCTCTCTTCAGCTGACCATAGTTAGACTAAACCTGTATACCACATAGAGACTAGACATGTTAGCACATTTTCCTCAGACTCTGCATTTAAATCAGTTAACTCACTACATTCATTAAGTATTAGTGTGAGTTTCTTACCAAAGAGTCTTTCAATAAAAGAAAGAGGGCTAGGGGATAATGTAAGGAGACTATTTGATGGTGAGGTTAAAGTGTTTGAGGTTCTCAATAAAAAATTGTCAAAAGGGTCATATCATTATGCAAAACATGACAAAGTGAGTAAGTAAGGACCTTGACCTAACATACTATCTAGTAGCAATAACGAACTACCCAACTTTGAATTGAAATCAATAAGAATTAAAATTAAGACCTAAACGAGACGTTTTTTTCTTTATTTTATTTTTTCTCGTTTTTCTTTCTCTTCTCTCTTTTTATTTATTTATTTCTTTTTCTTTTTATTTTTCTTTATTTATTTTTATTAAGGGGAAGTTCGATCGATCCTTTTTGGAATCGATCAAACAAGTCGGTCACGACTCAGGGGTTCGATCGAACCTTTTTTCTTGAGTAAAAATTTCAAACAATCACAAGTCGTAGTCAATGATCTTTTAACCTCGTTTTTCCTGTCTAAATTACCCAACCATGGATCTAAAACCCACCCAATTTTATACTTCCAATGACCAACTCTGAGCGTAATCCACTTCTCTTTCCTGACATCTAACCCTGGATAAGAAATATTAAGATCAGGCTAGGGTCCGAGTTAATTGAGTTAACATCAGATCCACCAATATTTTCTAGGAGGGAGTTTTGTCATTTGGTTCTCCAGTTTCCATGCACTAAATGATAACAATAATGGTACTAGGCAGTCATGTATCATAAATAGTTCAATTATCACAAGAAAACATCATAATCCCAAAGATCCATGATAGTTAGTGCTAAAATCCATGGAAGCCAGAAGAGTCAGCATGATGGTTAGAGCAGGAGCCGTGAGACAGGCGGCGCCTGATGCGGCTAAGCTAGTCCTTGTTGCGAGGAGTACGAGCGTCGATCTCGCGGATCGTATCCCACATCTGGCCAATGTTGGGCTGTGAGGTAGGAGGCGTGATGGTCGATTGATCTCTTGGACGTGCGCATAGGGGCTTAGAATGACTCTCCTTGGGGGTGCTTGTTGCGGAAGCTGGTGGTGCATCACAAAGTGCATGAGAAGGAGGGAGGAAAGTCAGCCCAAGTAGAGTACCTGCAGATGTACTTGGGAAGATCGCAGTCAAAGAATGATCAGACAATCGGGTGAAGCGCCGAATGCCGATCACAACCTCAAAGACATAGAAATAACACCCATCTTGGTCTACAGTCGTGCTGGCAATGATCCTAAAGTTATATAGATATTGCGTGCCCATGGTCGGGTTGGTAGAATGGGAACTCATAGCAATTGTAGCCTCCTTATCCAACAATATACCAACCCCGAGCAAGATAAGAGTGATCATCCCGCCTATGTATATATTCTTCTTGCCTACAAGGGCGTCCGATCTTATCCTCATGAATTTCTGCACAAGAACAAAACCAAAGTTATACTCATTACCTAGCACACTCAAGCCTTCCACTGTCAAAGCACTCCTTATCTCCTAGATGGAGCATCTCAATCTCAGCCTATGTCTAGGAGCGAACTTCACCTTTCCCGAAGAAATCAACATTCAGTAGCTTGCCGGCATAGCGAAGGGCAAGACTTCAAAAAAGTGATTGCTTGGCTTTGCGCCACTACACCAGACGCTCAATACTTATGGTTTCTAGAAAGCCAATCAACCTACATGATCTTTCAAGTCTGCAAGCTCGCCTCCAATTGTGATCCTAAGATAATTGCACCTCTCAGTGATGGGTAGCGCATAGGGACGCTCGTGAATGACGAACATGACAGTCGCCTCACTGGCGATCCGGTAGTGAGGGTTCTCGAAAACAAGAGAAACCGATGCTAGAAACTGTTGGACCATATCAAGATATGTGTCCTCAGACATGGTGGGTAGATCCCGAAAATTCATGTGGAGGAACAGTTGTACTACATCCTCGTAGATATTGAGGGCTCTCATTGTGTCTACATCAGCAAATATGGTACGGTGAACCGGGTAGATCGAAAGTTCCTCGTAGGTATGTTCCCGATGTAACATGCTTGGGTTTCGGGGATGCAGACACATGCAGGGTGGGTCTGCGTCGAGAGGTATAACGCCTCACTCTAGGCGCACATGCTTCAGGAGTTGGGGAGTCGATATCGCGTCATGACTAGGTTGAACGACGCGCTTTGTCTAGCGTCATATCTGATGGTGTTGCACTGATCATGCCCCTCAAGTATGGACCATACCTGAAAATTCATGAAAAATAGCATAAGGAGATGTAATTACCAAAACCAACAAATTTTGAATTTTATTGGAAAATGCCCTATATTTTTAGAAACTGCAAAAAATTGCCCAAACTTTCTCATAACTGCAAAAAGACTTGGAAATTTTTGGTTTCCGATCGGACTCATATCAGGACTATAGTGAGCTAATGCAATGGGTAACCCGAATTTACAATCAATTTCTTTTAAGACCAATCCTAAATGCTTGAATTTTTGAAATCCCTAGACGAAACTTATCTTCCAACAATGGGGAAAACTACCTCAATTTCATCAAAAAAACTCATGCAAAAAAACTCATGCAAAACGAGTTAAAAAGCTTCATGAAAATCAAACTTAAAATTGCGCTTTTTAGAGGGCTTACTGAGCTTGGTTCTGGGCGAAAGTGGTATCAACAGATAGCTTGTGAAATTTTGAGTAAGTTAGGCTCAAGAATTGCTAAATTCCTTTAGAATCGAGAGAGGTATATGAGCTCAAATATTCGAGAGAAAAGAGAATTTTTTGGAGAAGATATGTAATAAAGCGATTTTCTGGTTTTAGAAAGGAAAAATCCGTTTCAAACCAAGTCGGGATAAATCGATGAAAGACGGAATTTGAAAACCGTCAATTTCCAAACTTGGATTCGATCGAACTGAGACGATGTCGGGGTCGTTCATGTCGTGAGTTTTCAAGACGGGTTGATTCGATCGCACAGAGTTTGATCAATCAAACCACGGGGTCACAAGTGAAAAGTTTGATCGAACCACTGCTCCCTTGGTTCTGGTCAAATTCCCAACCAGACACGGCCAGAATGCAAGGCTGAGCTTAAATGAAAGCTACTGACATCTAGTTTCCACATAATTTTGTCACATGCCATTTGGAGTTCTAGTCAGAGAGATATTTAATTTCTTGCAATCATGCTTGAAGAAACTGATCAATAACCGGTGGAAACCGAATTAATTCAGTCATATCCTAACCATAACGTGATGCATGCCTATTATGGATGAAAATATAATTGTGTTACGTTTCATAAGCCACCAAATATGCATAATTCCAAATAGTATGGCCCACGAAACCATAGCTGGATCGCAGAGCTATTGTCGCAACACATAAGGCACGGCCAACCCACTTTTGGACCATCAAATGTGCGACCCTAACTGTTTACCGCCTTTTGGATCTTCTAGAAGACTCTCTGAAAAATGAAAATGGAAAATATCAAGATTTGTTACACATTCCTCAACATTAAAGTGATGCAATATTCTTTGAGCAAAAAAAAAAATGGAAAGTCTTGAGTGATATTACCATTTCACCTAAAGGGAACCCTATCGCCTCCTCTACCTCATAACTCTATTAATACTTTAGTTTTCATTGTTTTAAAGAGATCATACATTGTTAGATCATTAGGTTTAGTTTAGGGTTCTTGAGTGAAGACGATAGAGGCCAAACCTCCTGTCTTAGTGTGCTCGTTATCTCTAAACTCTATCGACTTGTTTCTTCCTTGTTTCAATCAATAAATCATTTCTTCATTCTTCTTTCACTTCTGTATACTGCTTGTGTTCCTCATGTGTGTTCAAGCCTTCGTCTCTCTTAGTCTTCAAGACCATGAGCTTCAAGGCTTACTTCTACGAGTTCCATTTTCTTCTTGTTTTCTAGTCTCTTTTAGTTACTGTTTTCTATAATACCTCAAGCCCTAAGAGTTCTACATTTTTTGTAAGGAGAGTTGACACAACCCTGGTTGTGAGAAACCGAGGATCGGCTTGGAGAATCCGAGGAAGGCGTCACCGAGAAGGCCGCAACCAAGAGAATGTCCTCTTAGGCAAACTTCGAGCTTTTGACCTGAAAGTTGTCACCTAATCAGAGAATGTATAGATATAAAACTCAACAAAATATAGGAAAAGAAAAGTGGACGAGAGGGACATGGGGGCGTAAAAGGGGATCCTATCAACTTGTTCCGACCTAGGATAATAAGCTCATGGGCTTTGGGTGTGAAGCTTAAATGGTCATTATCTGTTCTTCCACGGTGAGAGGGGCTGGTTGGGATTGTTTCAGTAACTCACGCAATCGTTGACCTACTTTTGGAAGACCTTGTGTTATATCACCAGATCTTGATTTTTCATATATAAATGTAACTAATGTATCCCC
>OVAU01001199.1:3091-15725 GCA_900406315.1 Biscutella laevigata subsp. laevigata
TATGTTCATTTAAGAATAAATTTTATATATGTTCGGTTGGGATTTAGGTTATTCGGCTCGACTTGAGGTAATCCAAACCAAGTCGGATAACCCAAACTGAGCCAAATAACCCGAAGCAAATCAAACCACTATAAAATTTATTCTTGAATGAACATATTTTTAAAAGACCAAACAAAACAAAAACTTGAATATAATTCGAACAAGCCGAATAAATCATCGTCAACCTCTAATATAAAGTTGTTTCTAAATTGGCCCGGTCAACGAAAGTTTGTGATTAAAATGGAAAGTCAACGAAAGTTCGTGGTTAAAATGGCCGAAATTTGAAACTTCGGGATTTTTTGTTGTTTTCTCAAAACGACGTCGTTTCATTTAACGCTGACATTTAACTCTGTTTAAATATTCCGTTAGTGAAGTTAACGTCGTGTCTAATTTGGCTCAGTCAACAAAAATTCAGGTTTAAAATGGAATGTCAACATAAGTTGAGGGTTTTAATGGGTCAACCGATAGTTCGTGGTTTAAATTGGCAAAATGGACAAGTTGATGGTTTTTATGAGATTTTTCCCAGAATCAAATGGATACTATTTGAAGATACCGGTTTGGGTAATAACCGAAAACCAAATAAATATCCAAAATATATATATTCATAATACTAGACTAAAAAAATCAGATTGAGTATTTTTTTTGCCATCATCAGATTGGATATTTTGGATCCAAAAATTGAATAACCGAACCGATTCCAATGCAAATAATCTAAAATATCCACAAATTGAATATATTGAACCGAACCAAACCGAATATTTGATTTTTTCTTTTATTTTAATGTATTTCTACTAATTTTTTGGGTTTAGACCAAATCAAAACCGAACCGAAATAATCGAAACCAAATAGAAAAATTTCGGTTATTTTTTTGTTGCTCTCTAAATCTCGCA
Source organism: Biscutella laevigata subsp. laevigata (assembly GCA_900406315.1). Classification (NCBI taxonomy): domain Eukaryota; kingdom Viridiplantae; phylum Streptophyta; class Magnoliopsida; order Brassicales; family Brassicaceae; genus Biscutella; species Biscutella laevigata. Next base: position 4,021 of record OVAU01001199.1, read on the forward strand.
AATATGATGGCCAATCGAAATCAAGTTCGAGATAGAATAAAACATGATCAACTAAAGCGGATTTGGTGGAGCATCTTTGACAAAAATTAGAAACAAATTAAGATCACAATCTTCGTTTATCTCCGTTAAAATTTAAATATGTTTTTTATATGCTTTTATTAATGTAATATTAGTAATGCGTTTAATATTAATGAATTTAATTATTTTTTTAAAGAAGCCCTTAACGAATATCTATCAATGGAGGGGAAATTTAATAAAAATAGTTTTGAGATTCTTAATTATTGAGATTATTGTAAATAATATTAAAATATTATTAAAACCCACCTTTATGGGGCTCTATGGATGGAGATGGTCTAACTATGAACAATATTCAAGGAAGACTAAAAATAGTGAGGGCATATACTTTGAGGATCAAGGAAATTGATGCTCTCTCTGTCTTTTATATATATATATATATATATATATATTAGGTTTTTGATCTTGTTCTAAAATATACTTTCTTCGTTCATCTAAAGTGATGTTTTATGTTTTTATTTTTGTTTTTAAGTAATATTTTCGATTATCAATGCAAAAATTTAAAGTTAAAAATTATTAATTGTATGCAATATAGTTTTTGATTGACTAAAATATATGAAGTTTATGATGTTTTATGAAAAATAAAAAAGATAAATTAAATGATATTTTTTGTTTAATTAATCAACGTGAAAAACTTTTAAACATCAAATAATAAGGAATACAAGGAGTAAAATTTCACAATTATTAACATAGTTTTAAATCTCTTTTCATTAAAGATTGAGTTGATCAACTAATAATATATAGTAAACAATTTTTTATTTTCTTTTAAATTATTATTAATGCATTAATGACTTTTTGGAATAATAAATAAATTTCTTAAAAAATGTGCATTCGTCTAGAAAATTTTATATTAATTATGGATTTGTGTATTTACCTAGAAAATTCAAAACAGAGAGAACATACTTAAAACTCTCATGGAATCGGTAACACTGTAAAACCTCTATAAATTAATAACGGTGAGACTGTGAAAAATTATTAATTTAGAGAGGTATTAATTAATCGATAAATTAATATTTATTAATTAATAGTATTAATTATTAAATATTAATTTATAGATTTTTTTTTCAAATTTATGATTTCCTAGATTTTGTTTCTTACTAAAATCTTAAAGTTTGATTATATTAGTTCATATTCTTTTTGATATTTATATATTTCTTCTTTTTAGTAATTCATTACACTTTCTTATTTATATATTCTTTTTCTATATTTTCTACATGTATTTTTTATTGTTTCTTTAATAGTTTAATTGGTTAAATAGAAGATTCATAGAATTCATCTTATTTCAAATTTCTTTTCTAAATTTTGTTAGCCTAATTATTATTGTTTTTTTTTTCAAAACTCAACATCAAATTTACATTACTGTTTTAACAATAAATTATCATATATTAAAAAATTAATCATGATAAAATATGCAAATAATTACCTGAGTAAAACATATAAATAGTAAGATTAACTAATTTTTATTTACTAAAATTATAAATGAATTCTAAAAGGATTTCAAAAAACTAAAAAAATAAACAAGTATTTAAATAAACTATATATATATTAATATATTTATTAATTTTTGTTATTATTACGACCATATTTTATATAGGAGTTTCTTAAAAATTATTATCTTATTATATTATCGAATTTCACTTATTTTTACACTGGCCCAACTTGGGACCGAAGTAATTTATTAATTTATCGTGATTATTAATTTATCGAGTATTAATTTATAGAGGTTCTACTGTATATGAATTGAAGTAATTATATAGAGAGTATATGTTTATGTTGATACTTCACTAATTAAGTACATGTACTGCCCATTTTAACTTACTTTTAATTGTATTTGATAAGCTAAAGGGATGTTCATGAAATATTTTAGAAAGTTGATATTTCTTTTACTTTTCCGTTTAGATTGCCAACAAAATTGGACATATTCTAACCGAGTGATTATAAAAAAAGTTCAACACTATGAACACTGAATTACTATAAACAAACGCAAAGCCCAAAAGCTTGATCAAAACTAATTGAATCAATCAAATATAAAATCAATTTACTAATGGAAAAAAGTTATTTTACTATTTAAAAATTTTCCACCTTCCAATAAACAAACTCTAACCAAAAAGAAATAAACGCATTTGTTCTTCTTCTACTTCTCTCCTCCTCTCTATGTGCCTTGTCTCTTGAAAAAAAAATAACTCAGCGAAAAGTCTTCAATTTTCCATATTCTACTCCTCTGGCTTCTCGATTCCTCATCTTGCGAACCGCAAAAAGTTTCAACTTTTTTGGTCTTCTCCCCGGAAATATCTCTGGAGTTTTGTGTTTCCACGGCGGGTTTCTAAAATTTGCTCAGAGAAGTATCAAGGACTACATATTTTACGATTTGGGCTGTCTTGATTTGCGGATTTTGAGGTTGTTGTGAAAGAGAAATGATAGATATCCCTGGAACACCAGGGACTTTGACTGGTCTGGTCTTGAGAATTTCGCAGTGTGTTTTTGCAGCTGGTTCGATTTCTTACATGGTTACTTCTGTTGGATTCTTCACCTTCACTGCTTTCTGGTAAACTCTCCTTTTGATAACTTCGATCAGTTTGAGTTCTCGGATAGTGTTGTTTAAAATATAGGGAGGATTTTAGATGAATCACATAGATCTAATCCCGAGAAAGTTTCTTCAGAATTGAGTGACTCTTGCTCAATTGAGTGTTGAGTCCGATATGTTAGTTACCGTAAAGATCTCTGGTTTTAGTTTTATGGGCACCTGGAAGATCTTGTTTTAGATAAGTATGATTTGATTTGTGTACTTCTTTCATGATTGTGAATCCATCTAGGGGAATGTAGTTGTTGATACTGATTTGGTTCCTTAAGTTTCAAACTGCTTTGGTTCTTTTGTTCGCTGAAATGTGAACATCTTGAAAACTGTGCAAAATCTAGTCAATCTTCTTGAACATACACAGTAGTTAAACTTATGAAGAGTTGTCAAAACTCAAAACTATATTGATATGTGAACCTTTGACTCTGTAACAACTTGGCATTCTCAAGCATATTTGTTTGGTCTATTTGGTTGCAGCTACCTAATAGCAGCAATGGGTTTGCAAGTCGTGTGGAGTTTTGGTCTTGCAATACTAGACACTTTCGCTTTAGTAAGAAAGAAAACGCTTCTTAGCCCAGTTTTAGTCAGCCTCTTTGTAGTTGGAGATTGGGTAAGTTTCACTCTCTTTTCTCTCTTTGGTAAATGACAAGAGTCTTGAAGCAGAGTCTCACCACCATCTCCTTGTTTCAGGTAACAGCTACATTGTCTCTAGCAGGAGCTTCCTCCTCCGCGGGGATAACTGTTTTATACTTTGGAGATTTAGGAAGCTGCAGTTTTGAAGCAGAGTGTTGGAGGTATCAACTCTCTGTGACTTTAGCTTTCCTTTGTTGGCTCACCATCGCCATTTCTTCACTCACTACACTTTGGTTACTTGCTTCTGGATGAAATACAAAAGCAAACAAGATTCATCAGTCTCTCTCTCTCTCTCTTTTTCCACATATACACTTTAATAGACAAACTCATTTTTGAGTTTTTTTCATTCTTTATTTTGTTAATAGAAACGTTCAACTAATTTTTTGTTCAATTCTCAGTGTATACTTAAACTACTAATGCCATTTTTCATAGCTTTTCTCCCTGTTTTTGTAATTAGATTTTGTGATTCTTGTTAGAAATTGATTGTAAATTTGATGTTATAATGATTATGCAAATTCTTCTCCTTTTCTTGTTGATGATTGTACCAAAAATAGATACTTTAGTTTGGATTAAACTTGAGATATGATAAAAACAGAAGTAAAATTCGGTTGGTGGTCTGGTTTTGCCTTTGCTTAGAAGCTAAAAGATGGCAAATGATCCAACGGCTGGGAAATAATGAATAAAAAAAATGTGTGGTTAAGATGTATCTTGTAAGGACCACTACCTTTTAAGTACTTTTGTATTTATTAATCGCTTCCTTGCATTTTCAGATTCCTATGCATTTGGTACCAATACATTTTCGATTTATCTATTTCCACCTTTATATGATCAAGACACAGAAACGAAGACTTGAAAAATGGAAGAATCATAAACTTCTCTAAAGTCACAAACCCAGATCGTTAAACTGCAAAACTAAGTGATAAGAATCATCTGAAGGAATCATGATGAACAGAGAGACAATGTTAAGCAGCATAAGACGTATGTTGGTGATCATGAGCCGTGTCTCGGTCCACAGGGTTTAAGAATGGCCACATCTGCATGCTTGGGTGGTAACCGTAACTCGGGTGAGCCACCATTTTATTGGGATGGAAAACTGGTTGATGTGGTTGAACCGCCATTGATTGCAGTCGCTGTTCCATCTTCTCCTTATCCGACTTCAACACCAGCTTTTCCTCCTTTAGCTCGTTATTCTCAGCCTATTCCATATAAAGCCTCCCATAGATAAATGTGTTTCTCACTTCGTAAGCAGATAGATTAGATGGCTAAAGCTTCATAAAGAGAGAGACCAACCTTTATGCTCTTGATCTCTTCTTGAAGTTTCTGGTTGGTTTCTTTAAGCTCATCAGCTTCACCTCTAAGCTGATTCACGACCCGGATTGCATCATCGATTATGGCTAATTTAACAGTCTTTGGGGTCCTACCAGGCTCCAAAATAGAGCTCTAATCCATGAACCTGAAAAAAAAACTGGGTTTTACATGTGACAACACTGTGCAAATAGGCAGAGCTCTGAACATACCTGTCATTTAGCTTTTCCCTTCTCATTTTCTCACGACAGGTTCTGGTTCCTGGCTTGCTACATGGTCCAGTTCGTGACCTGTTCATAACATCAAACGACACACAGTGGATGCTGAAGTAGTCCATGCTTGATAACCAAACAATGAGATCATACAACACAATGCAAGTTTAAGTGATTTCTGTAGAACTTTGGAACTGTTCTTACCATCAATGAACTTGTAAACTGATCCTAACGACCCTAATTAGGGATATTTTCATTGGTTTTATTGAAAAACCGCTTACAAAGTTCATGCCACCATAGGATTATGTATCACTCAGTCAATAATCACAAACCTTAACCCCAAGTAAACAAGATCTATATCAAATTCAGTCCAAGCAACAAAGCTTTAAAAGAATTAAACACCAAGACAATAAATAGCTGCAAAGGAACCACATGAGTTTTGAAAACAAAACGTGTAAAGGAGATTCTATAAAGTTATTAGCTGCAAACAGCTTTACCACACAAAACACAAGCAGGAACCACAGGAGTTTTGAAATCATCAAAACTAACAAAACTAAAAGAGATCGTACAAAATTTTCTGTTTCACCTCTTTCGCGAGCATTCTCCCTCCACATGTTCTTGCTCTTCCTTAACATTTCCGACAGATGATGAATAATTGATTTCCACCACACTGCTACACACTCGTTCTAGCTCCTGCTGTACATGAGGTCCCAAATCTTCGTTTCTCCCTCTAAAGCTACAAACTTGATTTGTCTCTTGCTGCAAAACTCCACTAAACGATGCGGCTATATCCAGTTGTCCCAATACAATGCTGCTGCTATAGAAAACTCTAACATTGTTTTCCCCTCCAACGTTATGGAGTTGTGGAAGGTTTCCAGTAAAAGAATCGAATTGAGCTTCAATGCTACCAACTTGACCTTGCTCTTGCTGCAAATTCACACCAGATGAACCAAAATCCGAAAACATATATTCTTGATCTGTCTGAATGTATACGTAAGGATCCTCTGTTCCATTGCTACAGATTCAAGGTACAAACTCTATCAATGACAGTAACAGAGCTAGGGTATTCAAAATCCTAGCTAGAATCCGTAAAAAATCACCATATCTAGAGATTTTTTAACCATGATTTACACTTGAAATATGAGGAAGAACGCAAAGGAATAAAAAACCCTCCTTTCATCGAAATTAGATTGAAATTTTAAAACCTTAAGAAAAATCCAGAAATTTAAAGGCACAACGCATCACAATTTAACAATAAAAGAATTGAAAGCAGAGCATGAGGAAGACTGAATAAAAGTGAAAACAAAGGAGAAACCTTTGATCGAAACAAAGCGCAGCGAGAAGATCATATTCTTCGTCGATTGATGGATACATTGAACACTGAATGCAGAATTGAGAATCTGAAACTCGTTCAAAGAGACACGCACAAAAAGTCTGGTATAAGAAATATATTAATTGCTGGCAAACAAAAACATATTAATTAGAATATCCGAGTGACGTAATATTCGGAGATTGTTATCCGATATCTTTCTTACATTTTGTTCTTCACTCGAACTACGACAACAAAAGTTTTAGCGCGAAATCAAATACATGACATTAAAACTAGCCTAAAAGAAGGTGAACAGAGCACAAAAGAAAGAAGCCTTAAAACCGACGAATAATTAATCATCCCAAAAAAGAACAACAAAACCCACAAACGGTTATACAAACCAGAACAAGGCTAAATAAGAAATTATGAAACACTATCTAAATCACGAAAAATCTAGAAGACCAAACCACAACCAACAAAACCCGACCTAACGAATGAGCCTACTGAAGAGAATATTCTCGCATAATATATTGAAGAAAGGGAACCCGAGAAGTGTCTCTAAAACATGCTCTGACACTGAGAAGCTCGAGAGCGATCCAAGAAAACTCAACCGACAACACCTAGATCGAATGATAATCTTCTTTTCTTCTTCAAACCTTGACGAAAGCTCTACAATCAAACCCTGATTTGCACGTAGGATACCCGATAACTGGCAATGGAAGCTAACCCTTAGAGACTCCACGCGAGAAAGTCGAAAGACCCAAATACCAAAGAGGAAGGAGCGGATAAAATGTGAAAATCCCGAGTACTTCAAGAACTCCACGAGATCTCGACACATCCAGATGAACCGTTGGTGAAAAACAACTACAACTGGATAGAAGACTGGAACAAGAACCAACTCAAACCGCAACAACAAACAACAACCTCTCAAACAACACCACGAGGTGGGACTAATANGACAACTACAACTGGATAGAAGACTGGAACAAGAACCAACACCAACCAACTCAAACCGCAACAACAAACAACAACCTCTCAAACAACACCACGAGGTGGGACTAATAGCGAACTGACACTCCAACGAAACATCAACCATAATCAAGTACTGAGACCACAACAACCGAAACCACACCCTAAAGCACACACCTATGCCACTAAAAACACACATAAAGAGGAAAATTGATCTGACCGACGGTGGCAAAACTCGAAACCAGCACCAAGACATCACTGTCCAAACTTCGACTAAGATACCCCACCGCAACAAACTCATTCCATCACTGAAAACAACAAGGGTTTCACAACTATGGGAAAAAGGGGAGCTAAAGTAAGACCAGAGGGACGACGAGAGGGTACCTACACCACAAGAGACAAGGCAGGGAACACCGACTAAACACCGCCAGAGTCGAGAGACTTGCCGGAAAAATCAAAACTAAAGACGTTGGCTAAAATATATCTTTCTTACATTATACATAATATATAGAGAAGATTACTAGATTTACTCAAAATTTATTGTTTATTACTATTGTAACATAATTTTTTTGTTAATTACTAGAATATTTTAAAGTCTATTATACCCTTATAGTTTTTATTAGGAAAATTTTAATTATAAAATTGCTATTAAAATTTTTTCTATCAAAAATTTTTTTATCATTATATTACAAATATTGCCACTGTAAAATATTGTAGCAGACTTAATAAATAATTATCTTTAGGTGCTTGGTACATGAACATGAAGGCGGATTGTATGATGGTTGTCATGAAGGGCACTCACAATTATATTTAGCTGCTCAGTACATGAACATGAAGGCCGATTTTAACCTAATTGAAATATGCATGTATGGTTGGGCTGAGCTAATTACAGAGTATTTTCCAGACGAAAATCAAGTGACCGTTTCATATTACAAGACAGAGAAACTGATGCCACTACAAAAACAATTGTTTTGCGACTACGCTTTGCGACTACATACGTGGCCGCACAAATCTGTGACTCATGTGTGACTACAGTAACTACACATTTGTAGTCGTAAAGAGGTCCTAAATGTGCGACTGTGAGTACGGAGTGACAATTTTGCGACTAATTTGAGACCGTTTTATGACTACATTTCGCGGTTGCATATAAGTCCTACTTTTTGCGACTGATGTGTGACTAATTGTTGTAGTCAATATAATGTACTCACACATGTGATCGCACTATTTGCGTAGTCCCAAAATCGTTGCAAATTTGTGAGACTAAGTGCGAATTCGGTCAGCAGTGGCACTACATTCGCAAAGTAGTAGCAAAAAAATATGGTTAATACACATGAAAATTGTGAATGGAATATGTACATCTAAGTTTCGCCACTCTTTTATGGAGTCGCAATTGTAGTCGTTTAGTATTCTCAAAGTGGTCGAATTTTTTTTTATATATACTATAATACAAGAAAGCAGGGCTATTTCTGACAGGCATTGCCGTCGGATTCCTGTCGGAAATAGCCTTTTCCGACGGGATAACAATGCATGGGTATAGGTCGTAGGTTCCGTGTCGTCGAAAATATTTGACCCGTAAAAAACCGTCAGTTATTTCCAACGGGTAATTGACGGACACCGCCCGTCGGAAATTTCCAACGGGTAATTGATGGATCTCTCCCGTCGGGAACTTGTTAAACTTCCGACGGTTTTTAACGGGTAAGCCCGTCGGTACTTTGTAAATTTTCCGACGGAATATTAACGGATTGTTTCGTCGGATATTTAAAAATATGTGACGAGATTTTAACGGGTAATTTTGTCAGAAAATTAAAAATTATGATGGTATATTAACTGCTAATCCGTCGCATTTTGTATATGTTTCCGACGGGATTTTAACGGATATAGCCGTCGGAATATTTGGTTTTCCGACGGTATATTAACCGATAATCCGTCGGATTTTGTATACTTTTCCGATGGGATTTTAACAGATAAAGCCGTCAGATTATTTGGTTTTTCGACGGTATATTAACAGGTATATCTGTCGGTTTACGATGAATATACCGGTGGGTTTTCAACGGACAATCCGTCGGAAATTGTATTATTCAATTGTATTTTAAATTAAATTAATTATAAATTGATTAATAATTATTTAAAAATAAATAGAAATTATGAAAACTATCATATAAAAGAAATTAAATACTGGAAAAAAAATATTCAAAAGAAAAATTTAAACGAAACATTCAAACGAAACTTAAAAACAGTCGTAATATTCGAAAAACGAAAAACTAAACATCAGACGGAGATGGTGGGCGAGATGGAGTGACGAGGTCACTAGCTGCACCGTAATCATCGAATTTGCCCATCAGGAAGGCCTGCAATTGGTTCACATGCGCTTGTAGCGCCAGAATAGTAGCGGCGTTGGTGTCAGATCTCGAGTTTGGAGCACTCTGAGCGGTAGTAGAAGAGGAGGTGGTGGTGTTGTATCGACCTGCGCGGTACAAACGTACCTTGCTCACAAGAGTGTGCTGGAGAAAAAGAAAACAATGTATTAAAATAGCTTTTATACGAATTAAACATATAATTGAGGTATGTAATTACCTGAAGAATGATCTGGTCAATCTCATCCCGAGGAAGCTCGTTCGAGGAGGCAGCTGATCCATCTTTTGGGGAGAGTCACGACTGCTGAAAAGACGCACCTCCGTATCCTGGGTGACCGCCGCAACGAGCTCCTGAGCCACCAGATCTTGAATCTCACCCGTATGCTTGTTCTGATGTGTCTTACGGATAAGCTTTAGGAGATTAGGTTTCTCACCGCTCTCGATAGTCTACATGTATAAAATTAACATTAGTATGAGAAAAAGTTAACATAAATAAAAATTAAATCTTACCAAATCTCGGGCGAGACGATCAATAGTCCTTGCACCCAAGTTGTGAGTGACAATTCCTTTTCCCTTACGGCCGCTCCTCCGGTTTCGTGAATTTGTTTCAGACGTGAATTTGTTCCACATTTTTTTAGAATGAATGTCCATATTATTTTAGAAAGAATACATGGTGATATATGTGGACTTATACATCCAATGTGTAGATCATTTCAATATTTCTGGTATTAATTGACGCATCTAGTGGATGGTCATATGTTTTCTATTGATAACTTGAAATTTGGTTTTTTGCAAAATTCATTGCCCAAATTATTAAGTTAAAAGCACAATAATGTTATAAAGGAAATCATACTTGATAACGCTAGTGAATTAAGTTCCCAATATTTTAATGATTATTATTTATCAATGGGAATTGATGTTGAACATTATGTTGCTCATATTCTTACAAAATAAAAAAAATAATCTGAGTCTTTGATTAAAATATTGCAACTCATTGCAAGGCCATTAATATTGAGAATGAATCTCCCAAATTTCAGTATGGGGACATGATATATTGCATGTTGCAACTCTGGTCTAGATACGACCAAGCACATGAATTCCCCCCATTTGAATTAACATTTGAGCAAAGGCGAAATGTATCTCATCTCCGTGTTTTTAGGATGTGCGGTTTATGCAAAAATAAGGACACAAAAGAGATTGAGAATTTATATAGAATATATGTCTTCAAGTATCATTAGATACCTTGAACGGTAAACTGGTGATTTCTTACGACACGTTTTACCAAATTGTATATTTAATGAAGATGAATTTCCAGCGTTAGGGGGAAGAATTAATCAAGTATTAAAGATATTACATGGCATACACCATATTTGTTGCATCTTGACCCCCTACAAATTAAAGAGAACTAGAAATTCATAAAATAGTGCATTGTTAAATTGGCAAATCAATTACAAAATCATATATCCTTGTAGTTAATGCCCCATCTAGAATTAATAATTCAGAAGAACAGGTTAATGAACAAAAGGTTCGGATAAAAAGGGGAGGTCGATGGGCTCAAAAGATAAAAATCCCGGAAAGAAAAGAATTTGGGAGAACAAAATTCCAGAAGAACTATTTAAAGAAAAATGTCTAAAAGACAAATGAAAAATTTATAGAAGAGACATATAAACAGAATCTTCCAGAAAAATGAATATGATAAAGAAAATCATTTAGAAAAAGAGTATGATCTTGAAAAATATGAGTTTTCAACCCAAATCGGACAGCGTAACTAGTGATTTGCTTCCCAAAGGAGATGAGAGGTCATGAGTTCGAGAGCCGGTGTGGGAAAGGGACCGTTTTACAGGGTTGTAAACATAATCTTCAAGAAAATGGAAAATAGCCATGAGAAATGAAACCATTCAGATGTAAATGGGTTTTTGTGAGAAAAAGAAATGAGAAAAATGAGTTCAACTCTTAAAATAGAAATAGCTTCCAGAAGGGTTAAACGGTTCAAAAAATGGATGGACTGGGAGTTTGATATGTGAATATAAATCTAACAATAAGATTAATTACAAAATAAAATGAGATTCAAATCGAGATGAATAGATAGAAAGTTATATCATCTAGAGGGGGAGAATATGAGAATATCACTTTAATAGAAAATGGAAGATATTGAAGATTATGATTTCTCTTATTTGATGAATTTTGATCCTTAATTAAATTCAGTTGATTGCTAAATTTTTGAATAGTTGAACATGAATATGAAGTTCATATGTTTAAAAGAAACTATTCAA